>VXAD01047014.1:198599-315023 GCA_013399195.1 Dicrurus megarhynchus | reverse complement strand
CCCCCCCCCCGATTTTCTTGCATCAGTGTGGGGTTTTTTTCTTTTTAAACAAGCTATGATTTTTCATTTCTTTTTGAGTTAAGAAAAAGTCTTGTCTCAAAACTCAGAACTTTTAGTTTCACTTTCTAAGTAGTTGATCATAATTGATTTACCCTTCCTAGGTGGGAATCTCCTGCCATTACACACTACTTCATGAATGGGTGAAGGTAATATAAAAGTGGAAGTCTCAAAGAACATTGTAATGAGAAAAGGAAAGGAAGTGAAAGAATAAAAATTTTTCCTAATTTTTAATTATTCAAAGAACTTGAAACTGGGAATTTTTTTCTTACGTTCTTTATTTTTTTCTAATCTTTACAATACCTCCTTATTAAAAACAAGGGACCATTTAACTGCTATGAAATAGTCTTTAAAGTACATTCTATCCAACATACTAAGATAAGAAGCAGACCTGGTCTCTAAATCAAGCACTGGAAAGTCCTTGTAGTCTTGTGGTGTTTGCGAGTCTCTTTTTCTGACATCTGGGCTGATCTAAAATACATTGGAAAAGCAAAGTGTATGGAAAAGTACGGTGAACTGCCCAGAACAGCTGTCAAAAGAAAAGTCTAGAAATATATATGAAGCAGAATATATTCCAGAGATTCTCCTTTCTATTATGAGGAAAACAAAGGAAAAAATCAAGGCTCGCATCTACATCTTTCTTTCTTTTTTTTACTCTTCAAAGCACGACCACATGTACTTAAGAGCTTTTCTGCTTTTTTTTACTCCCCATTTTCTTACATACAGGTATCATGAAAAGGCTTGAACTTTAAAAATACTACAGGTTGTAGGCAAATATGTTTTGCCAAAGGAGAGATTTTGGAAGCTTGCTTAGGAAGTGTAACTATTCAGTCATTTTTGAAGGTCAGCTCTGAATTTATTGTGCTCCTTTCACACTTAGTCCTGTAGTTGTAGTTGCAGAAACAGACGAATATGTAATGGAATTCCAGGAAGGGAGACTGTCTGTTATCTTGCATAGTGATTTAGGAAATGTCTTAGATGTTCTGGTTGTAGATACTGCTGTTGAAATACTGTTTTGAGAAGGCAATGGTCAACCTGAAACTGAAGAGAAGGTAATATTAAGTCAAATTAGGTAGATAGGATATTTTGCTGAGGTTGATAAAGTCCATGAGACATTTACTGGACTATAGTCATACAACACAGGAAGGAAGCTCACAAATTAGAAATCATTCAGATAGGGGAAAAAAACCCATCAGAATGATCAGACAATCAGAAATTCTGATGGCACAGGTTGAAGAGTTTAATTCTTTTGCTCTACTTCATCTGTCCAAAGGTGTTTGGGAAAGTAATCTAGTCATAGTATATTAGCATGAGCATGAGGGAAAAAGACTTTTGAGTACAGATAGCTGTTTATTCTGAAGAAAAATGTCATAGCAAAAACAAGCGACTGAAAACCAATGGTTCTCTGGTTAAACTAGAAGTATTATTAAAGTTTTTCCAGTGATGGTAATAGATTGCAAAATGAATTCCCCACTACGCAGAATCCTAATCTGGAAAGTGTATCTTTCTAGAGGCTGTAAGTTCAATCAAAAATTTGATGCAATGTTTATTTTACGTGCACTATGAAGAAGCTCAATATTTATTTTAATAGTCCCTATGACGCCTGGAACATACAAATCTTTATATGAAATATAATACCATGATTCTGTGCCTATCTACAGTTCATACAATGCATGGAGATGAATTACATTAATTAAGGTAAATTATGAAGATAAAATTAAGAACAAGTAAAACAACTCCAAAGCCCAATGTATTAATCAACAGCCTGACAGTATCTGAATTCATCTGTATATGATGCTACAAACATAAGTGGAAAAAATATTGTAACACTCCAGGATTTTATTACAGCTGGATAACATTTACAGTACTGTGGAAAAACAGATTTGAGTGGGGCTTTTGAACCAATACTGAACCTTGGGACTCGGGGACATGAACAAGCAATGAAAGCAGGCAAAAGGGATACCTCAGGAAAGAAAATTTAACAAAAGATGATCAAGTTCTAGAAAAGTGTCCAACCTTTAGATTACAAGGCATGAGTAGAAGAAATTAGCATATTGTTTATGTGTGTTTGACAAATAGGAAGGAAACTGGTGTATTACCCAGAAAAATCTTTTCTGTTGGCTTCTCTTTCTTACCGTGGTTTAAGATGATGCATTCAACACACAGAGTTGCTTTAGTTAAGCAATTTGAAAATAGGGAACCATTTGTGATAACCTGCACCTGCATCTCAGGATGAAGGTGAAATTAGTATTTTATATTACATATTTATATAACCCTTATCTGGTGGGAAGTATGAAACCAGGAAACTACTGGTCATTTTTAACACATCTGCACAACTAAGATTTGCAATCCAAAGTGTCATATTTTCTTTTTAAAAATTTCCTTGGAAGTATTACAACATTGAGAATTGAATTCTCACTTTATGCACAGTTAATTTTCTGTGCTAAAATTTATTTTGTATTTATGAAAAAAAAAAAATCTGTTGAGGTTATTATACTCCAAAAATTAAGACATATAAAGAAAACTACTTAGGATTGAAATTCTGAATAAAGAAATACTGTGATACAAACAAGTACAAAGATGCAACATGAACACAGCATATCCAGAAAGATCTGTCACCCTGTCAACAAAAGGAATTTTATTTTGATATGGGTAAATTTCTACAAAGGTAATCTTTGTATAACTGCATGGTGAGAAAAGCAGTGGAAAAATGCCGACTCTTTGGAATAACCACCCCTCCAAAAATATAATGGAATAACAAAAGTAATTCTTTCTGAATCGAGCAGGAATTAATATCAGATTTATTTTGTCTCTCTGGGCAATAGTGTTTTAATGGAATTTTTTTGAGAATGCAGACCATGATTCCAGCTGATGATTAGTCAGGCGTATTTTAACTGCACAAAATTTTAGTAGAGGTAGCCTTGAGATTATATTCTTTATGTTACATTTGAGGAACAATACTGGTTCGCTAAAGATGAAAGGAGAGTGGGAGGACATAGGGAGAAAAAAACAGCCCCACCACAAAGGCTTATAATGTTGTTTCTCTGTCAGTTGCAGACTGATAATTTGACCTTTTTAATACTGAGGGAAGAGACCTAAGGCAAACCAGCACATGATATAGTTGTAGAGGTGTCAGGATTTTTTTTGCTTGAGTCATTTCTTCTATCACTGCTTCTATATCTGTGGACTCACAGTTGCGTCAAAAAAAAAAAAAATCTCAATCCCATCTGATGAAACCAGATAACTAAAAAATAACTAAAAAAAAAATAAACTAAGATAGAAAAATAAGGAGTTTTCAGGGAAAAGGGAAAAAATTAATCTGTGAATGTTGCAGCAGTGGTGATTGCACTTGTTCTCAGCCTGGTAGAGGTTTTTACGAGACCATAAAAATAGTGACTTCTCTTTTGTTTTCAAACCTCCCACATATTGGGAGTATCAATATATTTTTGCTCTATCAGTAAGCAACAAAGAAAATGTGATATATTAGGGGTTTAATTATTCCATGTACTTTCAGAAGTGTCAGAACAGACACATCCTTTCCCTTGCCAATACCATCTTTGATTTGCTTTTAAATGTATTCTGCAAGAGGGAGTCATGCCCGAATCTGGAACAGTAGGTAGAACTATGACATATATTTCCTCTTCATTACTCTTGTGTACTGCTGTTGCAAATGATCTGAGCAGCACAGAAATGAGAGAATCAAAATTATCTTGTTTGAGAAACTGGGTGATGATAAACACTGAGAAAGCCACGGTGATTGTAGAAGGGGTCTTGCAGATACAACTGGAAGACAAGAGATCCTGGAGTTCTGAGTACCCTCGTGTCACCAGGCACTTTGCAAAACTGCTGGTGGCATAGGCACAGGTGTCTGCTGCTGTCAAGGCAAGAAGACATTGTGAGTACCATAAATTTTAGTTAGCTATTCCGGGATTTCTTTGTCCACTTTAGGAATTTAATAAGGAATTTAATTGAGTTTCTTTGATTTCTTTGAAATCAAAATCTTAAACATAATTGCTTCAGAAATGCTTGGCATCTGAATAAAAATTATTTAACTGTAAAATTCTCAAGAAATTTTATTTTCCACTGTTTATCTCTGACAGAACAAGTCAAGATGGAGAAATACTACACCATGTTTAGTAACAAAATTAATCCTCCCTGGAAAGTTACTGTAAATTATCAGAGATACCTTTTTCTCTTTAATAATCATAGAAGAAACTATCCTTTTGCCACTGGAGATGTCTCTTCTGTTTTTTCTTTTAATAGTAGCAAAAAATGTTTTGCTTTTCAACTAAGAAGAAGGTGCATTGAAGAGGTATTTCCCACTGAAAATTAAAATAATTTTGTGGTTTATTCTTTCTCACTCAAAGTAATTTGTTTCTAATGTTTGTATCCATACATGAAGAGTAAATTTTTTGTGTGTATTATACTATTAGGCTAGTGATAAACTAGCTACCTGAAAACATGTGGATTGTGTATTCATGTGAAATTAGAATTGCAGATACTTGGATTATAATGATGAGTTATTTATCCTAAGATTTTAGAGAACCTTCAAATTCAGGGAAAATTTCTTAAGAAGGAAAACTATTATAAAGCTCTATCTTACCATTTGTTTAAAACCAGTTTGTTTCTCATATGTATTTCATAGCTTAAACATCAAAAGATTTAATTTCATTTTTGGGTCCATGCTAATTTTTGTTTAGGGAAAAACAAAGCAATCGATCACTGGAACAAAAATTTACCTGGCAAAAGGCCAAGTTAGTCAGCAGTATAAAAGAGAGTTCTTGAAATATTCAAAACACTATTCACTTAACTTTGAAGGTCTATAGAAAGGCCATTTATATTGAAGAAGGAAAGATAAACAGATCCATTTTTATTTTCTTCTCAGAAAAGTAAATGTATATTGGTTTTGAAATTCTGACAGTCTCCTGGTGAATTAAGAAACCATAAAATTAAAGTCAAGCATCGCACTTTTATGATGAGAACAAATTAGAAATCCCCCAGTAATAACTGAGCTATCAGGAGTGTTCTCAGTTGTTCTGGCCATCAAATAGACATCTTTCTTTGTCTGCCAAGGAACAAATTTAAAATGCAGAACAGCAACCTTTTTTTTTCTTTATCTGTGGATATAAGATGTGTATCAAGTTATGTTCAACATCTGTAACCTGTGCAGTTGGCTAAAAGAAAGTATTTATATGGGAGCTATAACCCAGAAACTGTTTTTTCAAAAGTAATTTGCTCTGATTTATGGTGTTATCATTGACATATTCTGCTTTAAGTTATAATTTTTACCCAATCTGAGGTGTTTTGATACTGGTTGTTTACAAAAAGAATAAGTGAAATAGAAAATGCAAAAGCCTTTCTCTATTTGAAACTATTTCCCACTTTTTGGTATGTTTTGCTGCTTAACTGAGTGCTTCTGTTATATTTAGCAATTAAACTGTACAGACTGGAGGTACTTCTCCATGCCAGAAATTAGCATGTTCTGGAAAACAAGAGAACAGGAGAAAAGGAAAACCACAAAACCATGTCCTGTGTGGCTCACAATGTTTTCTATTCAAGGCCATGTCTGAGTGATAACTCATGGCATGTTAAAGTTTGGGTGCTTTTTAACTTAAAGAACATTCAAAGACTTACATGTATGGAAATATATATTTTTCTGCTAATAAAATATAGTGCAGCCCCATTTTTAGTCATAGTGGCCATAGAGTATTAGATTTTATAGAGGGATGTCAACCTTGTTTGGTAGATATCAATACCATCTGTTGAACACAACTTTAGACAGGTAACTTTGGCCTCACATTAATGTGCATTCATAGCAGGAACTGGCAATACTGTGGAGTTATTTAAAAACATTGAATATCAACATTTTAATAAGGTCTCTGTTCATTGATGATTAAAAACACAAGGTGAAATTGCAACTAATTGGAAAAGTATGGATTGAGCCATAAAGTGGCTAGTTATCAAAACTACCAGTATTCTTGCAGTTTTTAGAGCTTGCTGAAATGAATATATTTTAGACAAGGTGTGCTATATATAATAGGGGAAAAAAAAAAAAAGGAAGAGAGGAAAAAAAGGCTTTAAAAGCCACATAGCTCTTTGTTTCAAAATGTCTTCCACAACCTGAATGTTCACTTCCCACTGGAGAGGTGACGCTTTGAAGCCAATAGAAGTCTGCAGCTCTTTAATTAATACTTTACTATCTCATATTACAAAATTTAGCCACTTATGGCTAAGATTTCCTGCTGAAATTACCTACCTTGTCTGAAATTTATGTTGAACTCTTTTCTACAGATTCAGTTGGTTCGGTTGTTCAAGTTTGGGGTTTTATTCAGTCAAAAGAAGCTAGAATCAAGATTGCTCATGTTCTGATAAAAATACAGGAGGAACTAGATGCTACTGTCTCATTTTCATAGGAGTCAGCCCCATTTCTCTTTGTAGATTTTTATCATTGAAATTTCAATAGTCAAATGTTATGTTGGAAATCCAGAAAGACTCAAAAGGCTATCAAGTGTTTCTCTCTCTGAAGATCAGAGTTGTTCTTCTGTTTCATTTCATTTTGGTTTAGAGATTTTGTACCTCAATAAAAACTTCTTTCCAAAATGCAAAACGACAAAATGCAAATTCATTGCTTGATGATGAAGGATTAACAAGTAAGTTCTTAATTTTTTAATCATCCATATTAATAGTCTTCATTTTGCATGCACATAATGGCATTTATCAAAGCATGTGAAAATACTTGACAGATCCTTTATTGAGCTTCTTAACACTTCATAAGATTAAATCTGTCTTCCAGATAAATGTACTACTACTACTACTAATGTGATAAATACTTCTTTTTACTTCTTTCTAAGCAATAATCAAGATTCTCTACTCAATCTGAAAAGAATAAATTGCTTCTGGTGGTCCTTCTTCAAAGACATCTGAAGTGAAATGTGGAGATACAGTTAGATAAGATCTGAGTAGATGACACTTTTTGTACAACAAATGAAAATTAATTCACTTTGCGACCTATTTAGAGAGCTCACTGTGTGGAAGGATCGAAGATTAGGGAGAGGGGGTTGTAAACAGTAGGGGAGGGAATGACAGTGAATCATATTGTCAGCTCATATAGAGAAATTCTTTTGTATTAGAAAAACAGAACACTCAGATGGAATAGCTAAATATTCTAGGGAATAATCTAAAGGAACTAGATTAAAGGGGACTAAACTAAAGTAAGGGGAAAGTTGAACAGTAATTATTGCAAAACAGATTCTGTTGGTGACATTTTGAGAAATTTGATTGCACCTTTTTGGTTCAGGGTTCCCTGGTACCCAGCCTTGCCCATTCCTAGGCCTTGTAGGCTACTTGGTGTTTTATTGCTGCTAATGTGATCATAACAATAAGCTTTTTGTAGACTGAAACAGTTTATTCCTTTTTCAGCAGATCATTGAGCAGGAGTGACTGGGGAACAGGTTTGAAGCACTCTCCCGAGTTGTAATCTCCACAAATATACTGCGTAATTGTCAGTAAGTCAATCCTTTAATGCTAGCCAGAATACTAAAGCAAATTCTCAGAGAGGTGAAACAGTTTGTTTACTCGAGGTAGAATAGAGTCAGGGTTAAGACAACAGAAGGAAAAGACCAGGAATCCTGCACTGACTACAGATCACAGGATCAGAGTGGTGAATGGGGCTTTGGAGAAATTGCGGTCAGCATTCAAAGCGCGTGTCCTGTTCTAATGAATGAGAACGTATTGGTTGTGTGTGGACAGGTTTTGGTAGCAGGGTAGCTACAGGGGTGGCTTCTGTTAGAAGCTGATGGAAGCTTCTCCTATGTCTAATGGAGCCAGTGCCATCCAGCTCTAGGATGGACCTGCCCCTGGACAAGGCTGAGCCCACCAGTGATGGTGGTGGCACCTCCGGTGTAACATTTAAAAAGGGGAAAAAGATACTTCACAAGAAAAAATTGCAGCCAGAGAAGAAAGGAGTGAAAATATGTGAGAGAAACAGCGGTGTAGACACCTAGGTCAGTGAAGAAGGAGGGACAGGAGGTGCTCCAGGCACTGGAACTGGGATTCCCCTGCAGCCTGTGGTGCTGGCCATGGTGAGGCAGCTGTGCCCCTGCAGTCCATGGAGAACCATGGGGATGTAGAGATCCACCTGCAGCCTGTGGAGGAGCCCTATGCTGGAGCAGGTGGATTCCTGAAGGAAGCTGTGACCCTGCAGGAAGCCCACATGGAAAGAGGCTCCTGGCTGGGACCTGTAGTCCCATGGAGGGAGCAGCCCACACTGGAGCAAGTTTGCTGTCAGGACTTGTGTCCCCACAGGGGACCCACACTGGAGCAGTCCATGAAGAACTGCAACTTGTGGGAACGACTCACATCAGGAAAGTTCATGGAAGACTGTCTCTCATGGGAGGGACCCCACACTGGAGTATGGGAAGAGTGTGAGGAGTCCTCTTGAAGAGGAAGGAGCAGCAGAAACAACCTGGGATGAACTGACTGCAGCCTCCATTCCCAGCCCCCTGTGCCAGTGGGGAGAAAGAATTGAAAATGGGAAATGAAGTGAAGCCTGGAAGAAGGGAGGGGAGAGGGGGAAGATCTTTTCATTTTTTTTAAATTTATTTTCTAATTATCCTACTGGGATTTTTTTGGTAATAAATTAATCTAATTTCCCCAACTGGAGTGTATTTTGCTCTCGATAGTAATTGGTGAGGGATCTCTCCCTGCCCTTATTTCACCCCTTCTGTTGTATTTTATCTCCCCTGTTCAGTTGAGGAGGAAAGTGATAGAGAAACTTTGGTGGGCAGTTGACATCCAGCCAAGCTCAGAATACCACAAGGATGCCCTTTAATTGCTTTGATATTTACTTCTAACATACTAAATATGAACAAGTTCTTGAAATTGTGGAGGCCAGTTTCTTATCTCAGGATGCAACTTAGGTGCTCAGTGATCTAATGTTCGCTACACAGTTAAGGGGGAGCAGATCAAGCACGTGGAAGCTGAAAGGCAATTGACAAGAAATAATTGCCGCATGGCGCAGTTCACAGTTTCAGGAAATGAAAAAGAAGCAAGAACAGCAGGATGGGGACAATTCACTTAAAAATTTTTCAACACTGTCTTGAGAATTTAAACTGGGATAACATCCTCTTCGCTTACAACTACTGCACAGAAATGTTCTCTTCCTAGTACCCATCTCCACAGTATTCACTTGTTAAAACTGTGGCCTTTTAGAGGAATTGGCATGGAAAGTGAAGAGGAAATGGTGGTTAAACGAGAAGGCTTAACAGACCAAGGAAAGCACTAAGGTCTCTTTTAGACTCTGAAAAGGAAACCCAAGGAGTCATGCAAAAGTAGACAGAAATGAAATATGTCTGAGTACAAAAATTAAGGCTAGCATAACCATCTGAGGATAACCAGAAGTCTAGGAAACAATACAAAGGAAAATGAGCAAATAACTTAAAAACAACTGGGAGAGCTCACATAGATACATGAGAAATTAAAGGAAGGCAAAAGAGATGCAGTTTTACTGCTTAATATGGACCAATATGGGTAACAAGAGAAACGGAAGGCAAGCTGGAGCACTGAAAGGCAGGTTGAATGAATTAAAGTAGTAAAGTAATGTCAGTTCCGTAATTCAGCATGCAGTATTTAAGGAAGTAGCCTAAGATTTTTTTATGAGATGTGTAACTCAGTTATATTTGACAGAAGTGATACATTAACATACTGGCAGTATTACTGCAATCTTTTCCATCTTTTTAACAATTTGGATGAAAGATTGTCTTTTGAGCACCTCAGTTTTAAGAAAGAGAAGGACAAAGATTAACATACTGCCTATTCTTAGGTATTCTTACTTTTCTTCTGGAATTCTTTAACTCTCTGTCCACATTAGATTGCACCTGCATTGGTGAGATTTGTTACCAGAAAAAATACATCCCTTCTTGTACCTAAAGTGGCACTACTGATGTTGCAGGCAGCTGTCTAGCACATATCAAAACTGTCTGCAGGCTCAGAAAGTTTGAGCTGCTTGGGGGAATTTAGAATACTTTAAGAGAGAAAGAAGGGGTAGACAAATATTCTCATACAAAAATGTTTACTTCTGGCTCCTAGAGACTTAGAGTATGACAAAATAGGTTTGATTTGTAGGGAGGATGATTTACATTATATGTCAGGGAAAACCTTTTTTGCAAAAAGGGGTAATTAGGGAGGAGGAAATAGCTTACCTTGGGATGTTATGAAGTCTTGTCTTTAATAAAATCTTTTTGAAACAAACATCTGTCGAACATCTGTCAGAGGTAGCCTGAACCTATCTAACTGTGCTTCAGTGGACGATAGACTGTGTCAGTCTTCAGATCAGTTCCAGCCTTACTCCTGTGATTCTGTGACATAGAGGATTTTTCTCCCTGATGGCACAAAAGCATCAGAAAGCCTCAAGCTGTAATTAAAACATCTGCTGAACAAAGCAGGGTTGTAAATCTCAACTCATAGGAGTCACACAATTAATGCTATCAAAGTGCCAGTCACATTCCACTTCAAACTTCTCCTGAGCAGAGATTTTTGTACAGAACCTTATTCATCAATAATTATTTTCTACTAATACTTTGTTGGTTTAATATTTCCCCGGTAATATAATGATCACATCTTGCCCTTTGGAAAATAAATCATATGAAAAAAAACAGTTATTCTCAAATAGTTCTGTCATTCTGACCCAGCTATTTTGATTCCTCACTGACTTTATTTAGTAGTTATACAAATAGGATTTTCATACCAATGTAATCCCTTTCTATTGTAATGCAAAAATTAATTTGTTTTACACTCAGTTACAGTTGCCTGGCTTAGTGTCTAATAGTTATGGGCCCACCATCCTCTAAATTTGCTGTTATTTCATTGCTCTTAGTGTTCATTCTGCTCTGTCTACAAAGGTAAAATATCTGATACCTCCTGAATGAGGCACTGCAAAACTCATTTCTTCTTGCCTCACAGACTGCTTTGATCAGAACAGTGAAAAGGTCTATATTTTATAAAACATACAAAAGTAATATTTTACAATGACACAGTGTCAGTCTCACAGTTTACATGAGCAACTTTCAATAAAACATTATTATGAAAGTAATCAGTAAAGTGATCATCTATCATTTATACTTGTTGTAAAGTGTGATGTTTCTGTGAAAACATGATCTTAAAAGTTATGTTCCCCCATTTGCCTGTTTCAGGAAGACATTCAACTCTAAGGGAAAAATGACATGGTTTTCAGTATGTTAGATCATTCACATCATTCCATTGACAGGTGTTCTACTTTGACAGTGGAATAGTTAAGCATTGAGAAGAAAGGAAAAAAATGGAAAAGGAAAGGCAAAGAGGAAAAGCAAAGGGCAGGAATGAGGACAGGAAGAGGAAGAAATAAGAAAGGAAGAGAATCTTCTTCCCAATCCCACAAGTAGTAGGCTATTACAAAGAAGATTCTTATCTCATCAAAGTCAATATTCAGGTATTGAGTCTTGGTGATGGTGATGATGATGATGATGATAATAATAATGACAATTAATTAGGGATGAGCTTTCAAATTGTTTATGTTGGTTTAACAATGGGGAGATTTATACTGACTTCCATGGGATCAGAACAAAGTCAACAATGAGTTCCTGTGTAAACGTATTTCTAATTGAGAAAGATTAAGAGCTCATAATGCAGTGTTACTGTACGTGTCTAATACAGTATTTGCATTACTTCTAATAGAGTATTTGATAATATTTCCAGAAAAAAGAATCCCACAATCAAAAGAATTGAAATATATGCTACTTCTCAACTCTTGCATAAACTCTTGGGAATACTCTATTTTCCTATTGCCAAACAGAAATATTCTAATTTTTTATTACCAAACTTATTAAGTGTCTTACCTTAATATTTCCTACCCTCATTAAAAGCATTGCACATTGTGGGTTTTTCTTCCCCACATGGATTGCTGCTTATAGAAACAAGTCATGGAAGACAAGTAGTACAGGAGAACTAACTCCTGAGGAATCCCGAATGTGGGCTAGGATAACTTAGTTCCTTAGTTTGCTTTCTGCCAATATCTAACTCTGAAACTAAGTGTTCACAGTCATCACACATCACAGTCATCTTGAACACTTGTGGCAACCTAAAAGTTTATTGTCTATAAAGACACAGCAAAGAAAATATTCTCATGACTCTCATGACCTCTGACTGCTATTCCCAGTATCATCAGACTTGAACATGACTACAGTGGTAGTATAAGTTCTTCAAAACACCCCTGCCAGATGACAGTTTGGGTGCCATTTCTCCAGCATATATCACTTATTCCCTATGAAAATAAAAGACATCATGGTTTCTCCTGCAGCTGAATGCATTTGACTATCTCTTCTGGTCCCTGTGAAATACTTGGTAAAAGATTCAAAAAACTGTTCCTGTAGCCAAACAGCTTTGTTTCCTAACTGCACTATTTTAATTCAGCCTTGCCAGTGATGTCTTACAGCTACCTGCAAATGTCCACAATCATTAAGTATGTGAAAATAAAAGTCATATTTTTTCTGTTGGCACCAGCAGCTTTCCACTAAAAATATTTTTACATCCAGGCAATCTTTTGGACAAGTGTATTTTTTGCATTATGCTATGGAGTGCAAATTGCATTATTTGATGCTTGCAAAATGTTCAATGAGCTGGTAAAAGGCTATTCACTACCTACATAATTTTTTGGAAGGAAAGAAGATCCTCAGCATCCTTCATTTGGCCAAGCAGAGATGTAATGATCTGTCTAAGAGATATTTGTATTATTTTCCTGAGTAGTCTTTATATCAAAACATCAGGAAATGCATGGAGATTTGAAAAGGAAGAAACTCCTGGAAATTTCCTTTTTATGTTTTTAAGCTAGAAGGCTACGAAAATAATAGAAATTGAAAAGTGGTGTGTTTTTTTTCTTCTTCTACTATTATTTACCCAAATTCTTCTGTCTGTTCCACGTACCATAATAGAGCTCTATTCATTGCAAGAGTGAAATAGATTTTTATAAAAAAACATAGAATCAGGCTTTTTTTTTTTTTTTTCCCCATTATTTAGTGCATTTTGCTATTGTAATGAATATATAACCCAGACTTCACCAAGAAACTCACATAGTGACTCTATGGAACAGTTGGAGAATGGCACAGGTATTTTTCAGCTAAACTGCTTTTGGTGAGTTAATGTTCAAGGTCAAAGAAGGCGATCCAGTCTGCCTAAAGTATCTTGGTGTTATGAACTGAACCCTCAGTGACTGTCTTGACCTTTAGTAGAGGTGCTCACTGCGAGTTTAAACTCCCACTTTTGGCAAAACCACTACAATTTATAATTACTCACACGACTAAAAGTGAAACTAAACAAAATAATAAAGAACACCAAAGGTTTTAAAAAGCGTTAAAAAATCTGTTATCACTGTGTGTATTTAATAGCTTTTTTCAAAAAGAAGTTAAAGGCAGCAAATGAGAACTTTTTTTTTTGTGTAAATGTTTCAGCATGCTTTTCTCAAAATTAATTATTCAGTGTTAAACTTCATAACCTACAAACAGAAAATGGTATCAAATTAGTATGCTGTATGTTTACCATAAGCAGCTGAGAGCGAATTTTATTTGCTTTAGTAAAGCTCCCCATATCAATTGTATGTGTCAAGGCATACAAACAAAAATGTTGGTTGTATTCTAAATACATATTCTGTTACATATTTGTTCCAAAGAGAATAGATATCACTGCTTGTTTAGAAACATGTAAGTTTGATATTTATTGCACTTTCCTCCTTAAAAATGCCTTTGAATGTCACTTTCAGTTCAAAGAAAAGAATTTTTTAGCCTTTACTTCTGGAAACAGCTTGTTTCATATGATCAAAAAGACATATTTATATACTTTGATTTAGTTGTCCTTTCAGTATAGCAATGTAAGACATCATTCAAGAACTCTAAGCAAGTTATGTTTTACCTATGAAAATATTTTTCTATGGAGAAAATAAGACAAAAACCGTAGTCATTTAGAAGACACTGAAGTTTGTTATTGCACTTTTATTTGCACTCAATGCTAAATAAAATCTGTTAATTCTAGATCTTTTGACAAAACTGATATTTAGGGGACCAAAACAAACCATGAATGATAATAATAGTAAAAGCTGAGCATTCAAAAATAAAGGAAAAATCTCTTTTAAAGAAAGTGAAGCAAATATGAACAAAATTATATATTAAAAAGAGTTCCAAAGTAGTATAGGACAAATTTTGACCCTGGAAGCATACAGAGATCTCCTGTTGAGCTCAGTGATGCATGCGAGGGCAAAATTTGACTTAATGTGTCTGAAATACGAGAAAGTTTAAGAAAGGACACTAACTTTGCTAATCGACAAGGCCATCACTCTGTTCACCTTTCTTATTCACGAAGAGCAAAGTCCAAGAACAAAACTTCTTGCCCTGTGCTACTTATTTCAATGAGATTTTTCATCCTTTTTTTGTTCAGGAATTATTATACCGGATTATGTACATATTTGAAGCTATTTAACTATATGAAACTACTTCCTTACGTAGTAGAAACTTGTTCAACACTTGTCAGAGTACGAATATCCTACTTATGAAAGATGTGGTAATTTATTTTTTTTAGACTCGATGAGTCTACATTAATAAAAGATCTAAAAACTGATGGAAAAGATGTTTACCTGAATTCTAAATTTTTGACTATCTTCCTTGTGGCCTAGAAAAAGCTGTAGTAAATGGAAATTGAGTAAATATTCAACAGGAAGGACATGTAGCGCATCCTTTTAGCGTTAAGCAACATTTCTTCCTTTCTGAAAGGAGTTCTGCTAAAAAAAATAGGGTTCCAATGATTTACGAAAGCTGAAAATCTGAAAGCAGAAGAAGAGGAATAAATGCCTCATCTTTTCTGTACAGTAGCAAGGCAGAGTTTATATGGGATGTGGAATTTAATTCACTTTGAAATCTGGCTACATAGTCTGATCAAGAGTGAGAAGCCCTCTCCTGTTGTTCTTGTAAAGGAAATTTCACCTTTGTAAGAGTAATTATATATATTTGTTCAGAGAGACATTAGAGACAATGGGTAAGAAAATATCCAGGTCCTTACATAACTTAAAGTTAAATTTTATTCTGTTATTTTATTTACAAACACCAGGCTTCTTAGCACAAGATATTTAAATCCACAGCAAGAGGGAAGTGAGGAAAAAAGGAAAGAATAAAATCTGAATAATAATTCTAAAGTGGTAGTTTAAAGAAAGAAAAGTGAAAAGTGTCTTATTAAGTCATGGAGAAGGGTTATAGACCTTAACGCCAATAGGCCATTGTCTGAAACGTAGAACATGTAAATATGAAGGTCAGAATTAAGAATCCATAGGTATTAAACATGTCACCTGTGATGCACATGCCACATGATAGGAACTCAATTGCCTGCCTCCTTCCATTGCCTGAGTTACCTGAATGTCCCAGGTGAGATGCTCATCAGACAGGAGCATCTCTGCAGTTTGAGGATGTCCCATTGTGCTGAAATCAGGACAGCATTTCAAAGAGCAGAGAGAGCCAAGTCTTCTCATCCCTACTGAACCAGCCTTTCAAAATCTGCAATTCCTATTATGTGTTCACACACGACAAAAGGCTGGAGCAGAAGGGAAGGCCAAGGGGACTGAATTCACCATTCTTCCCTTTTGTAGGTTTTTAAGAGCTTGTTAAAGAAAAGGAGAAGGAGGAGATAGAAGAGACAGAAAAAAATAGATGAAGAAGATTAATACTTCAAATGTAAATCATAAATTAAATGCCTCGTAGATACTTACAGGTGGAGTTGCTGGGAACCTGGATTTTACTTACATGATTTTTTTAAGCTTTTAGGTAGTCAATTGATAGCAGAGCATGTTTTCTGAAAAAGACCCATGAGAGGAGTGTTATGGAATAACTACTCTGAAGTTAGTATTCTCACTACTAACACACTTCCTTCCCACACTTTTTCTTCTTGTTTTGAAATAAAGCTATAATATCAACTTAAAAAAAAAAGGAAGAAATTGATGAAACAAAAAAAAAAGTCCACTCTCAAAATGAAAAAAAAAAAAAAGAATGAAGAGAGGGAGTTCTACAGGCATTTAACAAATTGTTACATTGGGAAATAGATTATTTGCAATTGAATTTTTCATTACTAATCTTGTACTCCAGGGAGCAAATCTTACAATACTTTTCTAGAAAATACTTCCCCATTACAGATGTTACTAAAGATATTATTAATGGTTACATTAGTTGTTTTACTTTAATATTATGGTGGCTTTGTTATCATCATAGGATTTCATACTGATGGTAGGAAGAGAGCTGAACAAATTACCTTAATTAACTAAATATTGAGTCAGCTATAAATGTTCCCCATGTATGGTGAGCGTTGTAGCTCATCAGGAATTTTTAAAGTATTACATGTAGTGCTGCGTGTTCAAGATAACAATATGTTATTTCTTTGACATCTCCCTTGCTCCTCTTCAGTCTGGACCTGGTTTATTTTATAAGAAGATAGATCATAACATTCATTTCCTGTGCTGCTACAATATATCAATATTTGTTGTTAGAAATATACCTTTTCTTCCTATTAGTTAAACTAAGAAGGCTTCCACATGGTCCTTACATTTCTCCTCTCTTCTTGTTTAAGTGCTGTATAAGTGACGTGCAAGCAAATAAAGTTTGCAATTATATTAGCAGTGGGGATGATTGGTTGGGACATAGTGAAGTTGAATTTCATTTTCAAACATCTGAAATATGCATGACCAACACAACTATCCAATAGAGCTTTAGATCATGGGTGTAGATTTAATAAAGTAAAATGATGGCCATATATAAAGACATGTTATTCTATTGATGCAATAACTTGTGCTGTACTGCACAAATTATCATTTTTATTTCTATTTATTTCAACTTCTCCTATTAAAAATGTCAAATGTATGTTATTTTTTTATTCTAATTATATCTGAAAAAATAAAGAAGGCTTTCTTGCAGATACAGTAAATGCAAACATTAAAAGTGACAAAGAAATCACATTTTGATTTAAAAAGAGAAAACAATCATTTACGCTTATAAAACAATAACCTTATTTCTTATTCTCCTTCTTTAAAAATTCCATGTCTTACTTACTTTATATTATGGTATGGCTACTTTTAAATAATGTCAGCTGTTTGCATCATCTAAATAGCTATAACACATTTGTGTCCTCAGGACAAAATAATGTGATTCCAGTAGAATCCACCCCAAAACCAGAAGTGATGAAATGTAAGTTCCAGAAAGTATAATTAAATGTGAGTAGGCAAATCTAAAGTGTCAATACTAACACATAATAAAGAAAAAAAATTGTTTTGTAATAAATATTATACTTCATATAGCTGATATTACTGCTAGAATATACCTAGGTAATGTTTATTCCCTACAACATAGGGAAAATATCTTCCACCTTCTTAGTTGGTACTTCTTCACTCTTGAGGTAGCAACAAAATCTTTTCTCAAAGGATAGCTTAAGTGAATGGTAATGGATTAAAAGGCAATTAACTTCTTGATTAAAGACCAACACAAATTGGCATGGCTAAAACTTTCCACCACCTGTTCACTTTTTTTATTAAATTATTATAATGGACTCACTCCAACTCCCCCAAAAATAGTGTCTGTATCAGAAATACCATCATAGCTGGCACTAATTGTCACGGGTTTTGGCAGTTCCAGGAAGAAGTTAACTGGCATGAAGACCGAACTATCACTCCATACAGAGAAAAGTTACCTTAAAGCTGTAGTTTACTGTCTCTCCATAAAAATAGCAAATGGATGTTTGCTTAAAATGGTGTCTACAGAGACGAAATAGAAGCCATAAAAATTAACTGTAAAAATAAGATCATCGGGCAGACACCATTCGGACACATAGATTAAAATAAGGAAAAGCAATAGGGCCAACATCAAATATTTAATAAGTGTATGAGAGAAGATACATCTAGTTCTAGGAAAAAAACCAAACATGAAGTAATAAATGAAAAAATAAAATAACAAGCAACAGAGAAGGCTCAGTGTTGTTTTCCCTAATAGCCTCATTTATTGAACAGTATAAGGGCAATTTACCCTTTTCTCATGATATCATGTGTACATTCTGTTCAGAGTTAGAAGAGTCTGTTCAGATGTAGGAGACAATATGAAACTATTAGGCTTTATAGATTTTCTTGTTGAGTGGTAGTGGACATTGTAATTAAGGCCCAATGTATAAATCAGAGAGTCATAAATTATGAAACTGGAGTAGTCACAATGATCAAATTAGAGCTGTTGAATATCATGGACCACAGGGTTCCTCCTTATGTTTTATGTTTCAAGTAGATTTTTAGAGGAAAAAGTCAATTTTTTATTATGAATTAAAAAAAAAATTAAATGCAGCAACAGATATTCTAGTTAGGGCCTAGAGGAACAGTTTTAATGGGTGATTATTAGTGCTTTTGCAATTAAATACGTTTTGGATTGGAAATGAAAAAAAAACAACTGAATCCAAACAAAAAATGTTCGGTTCAATCTTAGAACAAAATATATGCTGTTTCTGTATTTGTATTGAAGTAAAGAAGGCTGAAAGCTGCCAGAAATGTATAATCTGTATTTTGATCCTTGGCTGAAAAATAACCCTGGGAGCTGATTTCAGCCTTTTTTATTGCTGCTCATCTAACAGCCGGATCATAGCAGCAGGCAGGAGGAGAAGATAAAGAAGATTTTCTCTTGATCCTTCCTTGCCCCTTTGTCTTGATTTTCCTTTCTGTCCTTAGGCTTGTTTAAATTGCTTTTTTTTTGTTTCTCTCAATGGTGCATTGTTGGGATACTCTCCTAAGTCTTGATTAATTTCTCATAAGCACCCTAACAACTCTCATGTGGCAGACATGAATCCCAACCAAAATGAGAGCAACATGTCCCAGCCAAACAGTCAGGAGGGATAGGGATCAATTCCACCAAGGCACAGCGTATTCCTTTCTTCTGTTGCAAATTCTGTGGCAGACCAGCTGAATGCCTTGGAGACTTCTTTTCTTATCTGATGTCATGGGTTTTAGTCCTCTGTAGTTTCATATTTTCCAAAGAGAATGCACCTATCGGCTAGAGATCCAAATGAAACTCAATGACCTACAATAGATGTGTGTGCATAGAACTGTCATCAACTTCTCGTGCATTACTAATTTTTTAACTACTAATTCTATTACATTTCAGATGCATTCTAATATAAAAAGAAAATTCAGTTCAAGGATTTTTTAGGAGACACTGCAGAAAACTGAAATGAAAGGGGAAAGGATGAGAAAATCCAATAGAAGAAAACTAACCAAAGAAAATTCAGAGGGCAAATCTAATGCAGAGCCAAAATTTAAAGTCAGAAGGGATGATGAAATATGAAACAGCCCCACACACATACTTCATCCTGGAACCGGGATTGTGGGGAGTATTGCAAAGCACTACAGCTTCAACAATGGAAACCTGACTGGGAAGTTTCTGCAGTCCTATGAGCCAGAAGGCATGTCTAGCCTTGAATAAAGTAAAATCAAATTACAGCAAACAGAACCAACCTTTTAGCAATCTTCGCTCATTTCCTTTCTTTCTGTAATTTTAGAAGATTTGAGTTTGGAAATGTTGAATTAAACTAAGTTTCATTTTAAAATCTTGCAGACACTACATTGCCACTGTATTAGAAAAACTATATTCTCAACTTCTTTTTTTTTTAAATCCATATTTCTAGCACTTACAGGTATTTTTATGCAGAAGTGTCATAGTTCAACACCCTTTTTGGACTGGTTTAGTTAAAGTAATCAGGGGAGCTTTTAGCTGAGAAAAAGAAAGCTGAGAGAGGATACCATCAAGACTTAAAAAGTTGGGATGATTGTAAATGCAGAGCTGTTGTTTGCTGAATTTCACAGCTAAAACCAGAGGGCAACCGCTGAAACTACTAAGAGACATGCCTAAATTAGAAAAAAACCCACAATTTTTTTCTTAGTGGGCAATAAACTTCTGCAATTTCTGGCCACAGCATGTTGCAGAGTAAACACTATCAGTAGATTCAAAGCAGAGTTAAGCATGGAGAGGTACTTGCAGGAGCAGGCAAACGTGTATCTTTTCTGTCCCTAATTCAGCCCGAATTCCAAGGAATAAAGGAGGAATGGAGTACATACAGTGGCCATGTTTTGTGTCCTCCCTAAATTGCTTTCACTTCTCTCGCTCTTTAAAGAAGACCAATGATCTTAATCGCTTTTCAAAAAACTGCAGAAAATATATAAATTATTAGTGAATTTACCTGGATTTCTCACCAAAGGCAGCCAAACCTCAAAGACAAGATTTATGGGGCTCTATGGGGTTTCATGGATTTAAAGTGTAGCCAGAAAACAAAATAAAACAAAACAAAACAAAATATTAAGTTTTATTTTCTATGTTTCTTCCAGACATTACTGGAAATAACAGAAATGAAAAACAGGGCTTTCAAGTAACTGTCTTAAGTTTTCAACTAACATAATAAAATATTTAGCTAATAAACCTCCCAAATCTCTGTCTGTGCCTACTTGTAGGTGTAAAAATTCATTCATTTGCTTTAGCTTTTTTTTCTTTTTTTTTTTTTTTGGCCATTTGGCACCACATATGAAACACTAGATAGGTAATATATCAGAATGGTAAGTCAAGAGTTGAACATTGTATTCCTCTGCAGTTATTTCCAGGGAAAATAATCACAAATCATAAAGCTGTTCAGCTACCCAAGTCCCTCAGAACACAAAGTTAAATTCCTGAGACCTTCCTGAGAATGTAAAGAAGGGCTATACCTCTAAAAATATGTACAGACAGCTCCATTGTGTTTGTCATTTAAAATATTTCTAAAATTGCTTTAACATGAGACAAAAAATTTAGAGAATATTAATTCTTCATTTCTAGGACAAAATTCAAAATTCATATTGCTACGGTTTTTATGAAGGAAAATATACGCAATCTTATAGATACTTTGCTCAGGCTTATATGAAATAATACCAAAACCATGTATGACTTGCAGATTTTTTAAATAAAAATTAGAAACACTGTTGTTCTTATTCAGCAAAATCTTTTTATATAGACAATGCTTAATCACTCCTATAGGCAGAAGGAAAAAATACACCACATGTGTAAACTTTATCTTAGATTTAATGTTTGCTCCTATTAGGCAAGTTGTCCAGAAAAGGTCTCAGACTGTCACTTCCTCACACGTTTTATCTTCTGGCTATCTCATGGATTTATTGCTTTTTGTGTTACATTAGCTGTAACCTGGACAATATTGTCAACTGTGACTCAATAAATCAGTGTAGCAAACAGCAGACTTGTGAAGAAAAGTTCAGATGCAGAAAGTGAAACAAATGGGATAGAAGACGGTGATTTCATGTTTGTCCATCATTCTTCTCCATAGATTTATAGTCTGTTACTGAGGGGGGGAATACAGGAATATTTTAAAACCTTATTTAGATAATTCTTTTTCAGAAATTTAAATTTTCATTTAGCACCATCATAGCAGAGGCTGAGATACTGCGTTGTAACCAGAAACCTTTTCAACATCTTTTAAATTTGTATAGACCCTTTTGAATGAGTTTTAAAGATTGATATCATCTTAAAAAGCTGGAAAGAAACTCAGTATATGGTTGCTTAATTTGGCATTATATCACAGTGTTTACATTTGCATCAGAGGTGGGAGCACAGCGACTGTGATTCTGGGAAGTGAAGTCATCTTATACAGACAATTACAATATAGCATGCATTTTGAAGGTGTAAGTGTAAATTATGCTGCCATTTTTTTCCAAGAAGAAAGAAGGAAAATTTTGTGGAATTCTTTACTGTTTCTTTTATTATACCTTAAGTTGCTATTTGCTGTCTAAAAATCTCCATTTTTAAGTGATTCTTCTCCTAAAGTGAGTTACATTAAACATTCTTACGATTTTATCTTCACCCCCATACAAAGCTCTACAATGTGAATACAATGACATGATTAGAACAACATGTGTTTGCAGGAAAACAAATGCTACTTCCATATCTGTTGCAAGTTTGTAGTCTAAATTCTTACCTTGTAATTATTAGTGATGATATTTGATTTAGAATCTTTGATTATTTTTTTCAATCACAATTAAGAAAAAGTGTATCATTATGTTTCAGATTGAATACCAATAAAACAACATTCAGGACATTACAAAAAATCTCTACTTTCCTGGGACCCCTCTGAAGGCAGACACAGATTTTTAAGAGAATTTCTTGAGACACAGATTTTCCAAGATGTACTCTTATATTTAGGTTTCTAAACTATTGCAAAAATCTATTTTTACTTATTTCAAAGGAAAACATAAAAGAAAATAACCTGGAGCTTGTATAACGATTTCCATTCCTCTGGCAAAGATAACATTGATAGTGAATTAATAGTTCATTTGTTCACCATGTTTTGTTTGGTTTTCTTGCTCTTAATTAAATAGCTCACATCATGACCGTGAAGTAGAATTATTTTAATTGTGTTCCAATAACAGATTAACAAAGTCCAGTTGATATTTTATCTCCCACCCTGGTTTACCACCACATTAGAACTTATAACATTAAATTTTATCTCCTCTGTAAATTCTAGGAATGTTTTTCAGCTGTGAGATGGTGCTGAAGATGCAGGAGTTGTAAACCACTTGGAACATCTTTCCTGTGTTCTTATGCCTCCTGGAAGCTTTCCGGAGTGGGTTGACCCTGGCTGGATTCCAGGCACTCACCAAAGCCACTCTCTCACACCCCTCTGCAGCTGGACAGATGAGAGAAGATATAACAAAGGATTTATGAGTTGAGACAAGGACGGGGAGAGATCACTCACTGATTACTGTCACAGGTAAAACAGGCTCAAATTAGAGACATTAACTGAACTTATAACTAACAAAATCAGAGCAGGGTAATGAGAAGTTAAATAAAACCTTCTAAACACCACTCTTCTTCCTCACTGTTCCCTCCTTCCCAGCTCTACCTCCTACCCCAGGGGTGAAAGGAGACAGGGAATGGGGGTTATGGTCAGTTCATCATCCATGGCTTCTCCCGCTGCTCAGGGAGAGGAATCCTTCATTTGCTCTAGCATGGAGTTCCCCCCAGAGGGAGACAGCTCTCCATGAACTTCTCCAATGCGAGTCCATCCCACAGGCAGCAGTTGTCCACAGACTGCTGCAGCGTGGGTCACTCTTCCACGGGGTGCAGTCCTTCAAGGCCAGGCTGCTCCAGCGTGGGAGCAGGGCCCCTCCCTCCACGGGCTTCCCACAGGGTTACTNCGTCACCGCGAAGACCTCGTGCTCCGCAGCTGCTGCCGCCTGTAGCCGCAGCCCGACTCTGCGAACCCGCAGCCGCTCCAGGAGCGCACCCGTAGCCACAGCAGCCCCACAGCAGTTCATGGAGAAGTTCTCCGCCNGGTGGATCTCTGCATCCCCGTTGAGAGGGACCAATCTGACTCTTATTTATGCCTCAATATATGTTACTCCTGTAAGAGCTGTACATGGGCTGGCAGCCCCGTCCCCGGCGAGGCTTTGCCTGGCAGCCAATCAGGGCAGGGAAAACTTTCCCAACAAGACTGCAAGTGACCTCCCCCCTCCCACTGGCCGGTGGGACAAATGCCCAGCTGCCCGGGAAGAACGCCTGCAAAATTGGTCTGGGGAGGAGCCTTAGCACATAAAAGCAATTAACTGCAACACAGCGGGCGCCATTTGCTTTTGGGTTATTTGGGAGGCCCGGGGGCTCGCCTCTAAGGTCAACTTGCCCCCCCACCCCCCCTTCGCTTCTTTTCTTCCCTGTGGTTCTGCTTTCTGGCCTGTGCCTGCTGTTCTGTGCTTCGCCGTTTCTGTGATCCAGCTCGTCACCGCGAAGACCTCGTGCTCCGCAGCTGCTGCCGCCTGTAGCCGCAGCCCGACTCTGCGAACCCGCAGCCGCTCCAGGAGCGCACCCGTAGCCACAGCAGCCCCACAGCAGTTCATGGAGAAGTTCTCCGCCGACAGAAGGGACACGCAGCCTGCTGCTGTTTGGAAATCGCGCCCAGCCCGCCACGGGAGGCACGCAGCACGCATGCTCCGTCTGCTGAGCTGACACCGACAACGCGCTCAGAATTCCTTGTGGTAAAGCTGTGCCTGTNAGCCAATCAGGGCAGGGAAAACTTTCCCTATCAGACTGCAAGTGACCTCCCCCCTCCCACTGGCCGGTGGGACAAATGCCCAGCTGNGTAAAGCTGTGCCTGTCTTCTGTTTCTTCCTGTTTATCTCTCTTTTCCCTCTCTACTCTCTTTTCTGTCCCCCTTTGGTCGGAACACTTGCCCTTTTCTATCAATAAGCGGTCCTCAGATATAATATTGCCGCGCTTGCGCTTTTGTTTTCGTCCGTGAAATCTATCAAAGAGAATCCTTCCCGACTCCCCCTCTTATAGTGCAACGGGATACCCGTGGATCCCCGTGGGCTGCGGGGGCACAGCTGCACCACGGGCTGCAGGGGAATCTCAGCGCCGGTGCCTGGAGCACCTCCTGGCCCTCCTTCTTCTCTGGCCATGGTGTCTGCAGAGTTGTTCCTCTCACATGTTCTCACTCCTCTCCTGTGTGTCCGCAATTACAACTGCACAGTAACTTTTCTTCATCTTAAATCTGTTATCACAGATAACACAGAGGTGTTACCACCATTTCTAATTGGCCCAGCTTTGTTCAGCAGCACATCGGTCTTTGGAGCTGCCAGGAGCTGGATCTGCCAGACATGGAGGAAGCTTCCAGCAGCTTCTCACAGAAGCCACCCCTGTAGCCCTACTGCTACCAAAATCAGGCCAAGCAAACACTTTCTCAGGAAGGCCTGAAAAAAAAAAAAAGAGTTCTAGAATGTTTAGGTTAACTTATTTATTCAGTGCTTAGGGATGTCTTGTGCCCCCAGGTATAAACAGATAAGGCACATCAAGCATATATTTATTCACGTATTTTAAGAAGTACTCTCGTATTCCTAGCAGTCATTTGAAGTTTCAACAGTAAAATAGGTGAAATTATAATCAGAAGTAAGGTATGCCATACTCTTAGGTAGGGTGGTTTATTTCTGATTGCTCTAACTGGACAAAACATTATCGTTTCTCTAGTCCACTGACTACAGTGGGACCGATGCAAGACAAGCAAACTGGGTTCTGGCTGAACAGCATAACAGCAAAAAAAAATTGAATGATAAATTTAAAATAAAACATAGTGTAAATTTATAGTGAAAAACAAAATATATTAAATGTATGCATCTATGTAAGGTAGCATTACAACCATTTACCTGATTTAAAGGTGATCAACAACATGTGATCTGTAAAAAAATTCAAGTATTAGTTTTCTCTCTCTCTCATTTGTTTTTTTGTCTGATTTATGTGGGGCTCTTATTACCTGAAGTTGTATGATTTTGGTTTTCATTGACTCAGTGGCATTTATTTCTATAGCCAGGCTAATAATTCAGGTAGCAAGAGGCTCATGGCCTTGGAAACAATTAAAGTTTTTTTGTTTCTAGATTGCTGGCATGTCTCTCTCTCTTCTAGATATAATGGCAAAATATTTGGCACTCAAGAGAAATGCATAAACTAGATACATCTGGTTTACCAGAAGTCATAAGTGAGATGCACAAGAAAACACAAAGCTATCCCCTTTCCTCTAAACTGTCAAACCCCTGATCCAGTAATTAATTTATTCTAAACTCAACTCAAAATTTTCAGGACTGTTTCAGAGGTAAGAAGGAAAAGTTTTATTTTGTTTTTTTAAATTCAGCATTGTCATAGTTAGAATATGGATAAATATCTTATTTATGAAAGTGGTAGAATGAGTATGATAGAATATTTCCTGAAAATATGTAATGTGTTATATTCATACCCAATTAGATATGCCTATGTAGTGCTTGTCCAAGAAACAAAGACAGTCTTGAAAGCTGTTTTTTAATTCCTTTCTGTTTTTCTCCAAGCTGCTGGCAGCAGAGGATATGATTGAAATCTTGCTGTACTTATAGGTAAAGCAAATACCTAATTTACTTCATCTTTGGTTGTAAATTAGAAGGGATTCTACAGTGGGTTCAGTCATGCACACGTATTTATTTCTTAATTAAAACTATGAAATTCTGAAATACTACTGAGGTATCAGCCGAGACTGCAATAGCCCCAAATCTGGCTTTTTAGTCCTCTGTCCATAGTCAGGTTAGTTCAGGGATATAGAAGTTCTTGTACTGTTAAGCTGTGGTTTTGTCACAAATCCACTTGACTCTCTTGTTGGATTATCTGCTTGTGTGAATTTGCTCTCTCAATTCAACCCGAATGTTTGAAAATCTCTGGAATTTGACATTAGCTGTGAATGCTTTTGGAAATTTATATTGAAAATATGCCTGCCAGATACTTGCTTGTGACAATCTCTTTTAATAAGAGATTCCCTAGTCAGTCAAGATCCAGAGGAAAAGAATTAGTAGGGTAGTAATGCTGGTGTAAGGCATCACTTACATTTTTGACACTTGTAGTGGCAGGACTGCTGCACAGACTCCTGTGGGCTCCAGAAATTTGCACAAAAAATAAGGTGCCCTCCCTGTAGTTCCTCATGCATCTATGCAGAAAAAAAATTTCCACTAAAAATATTCCTGCATTTCTCTCACAGAACTAAGAAATCATTTTGTCATATGAAAATTTGTCAGACTGTATCTGTAAATTTTCTGTGTTTGGAAAATAAATTGTAAGTCTAGCCACCATTAACATCCACAAATTTAGCAGTAGAGAATGTTTTACTACCTAGTCTGAATATATCAGTTCTAAAGTGGTTCCTTCACTGATGCTGTAAAACACCTGCACCCCTAGAAGTTCTTTCTAGCTACTACTCTGATGTTGTTTATATTGCTTTTCTGTGGTGCTGTAGAGATGGAAGGGAGGGTGCTGCTGATTTCCTATTGTATCTGCACTACTTGGGTTACCCACGGCAGTGTGGGTATTTATAAATGCTCACAGGCACATGGTCATTGCATTATTCCAATATTGTTATCTTTGCTTTTTGATTTATGCTGATATTTTGACCAGAAATTTTATACTTGTACTCTTAAAAGGAATCAAGTAAGGGGAACTACTGATGTAATACATTTTTATGATACTTTAGAGGAGTTACTGACTACTACAATTAGTAGGTTTAGGGCAAATAGAGTTTTAAATTTTTTTGAAAGCGTGGAGCATATCTAGCAAGTCCTATGGTTTTGTAAAGTGCATGCAGCTCTCAAATTATTGAGTCTGTCTGAAAAAAGATATACCCAAAAGACATAGTAGATGAGAGAGGGAGGGAAGTGAGTACTTCAGGTAATAGTTTAGAGATGTAGCACAGAAATCCTTATTAACATGAAGGTTAACATGTTGCTCCTTGCATCTGTGGCAAATACGTTGTTTAGTAGTGAACTCAATAACAGGAGCACCTATTGATGTGGTTTATCGGGAGTGGCCAACATTAATTTGGTCAATTAATGACTAACACTGGAGAGTTTAACTTTCAAATAATGCATTCAGTGAGGCCCTCTTACCTAACACTGGAACAATGAGTTTCTAAGAGTTAGTTCCTCAGGGATAGCAAATCAACACAGACATCATTTGTATTTCTTAGAGACTAAACACCAACTTCTAAGAGAGATGCTCAAAACCCCTCAAAGCATAGTGCCTGGAAAGCCTTAAGTGCACAGAAGATAGTAAGAGAAGGCTTTAAAAGGACAGTTGAACACTGAGTGTGAATAAAGAACAGCTGAAGTGGTGAAAAGGTGAAGCAGCTGGCCTCATTTTTTTTTTTTTTTTTGCAGTCAGTTTTGGATGAAAGTGAGATTTCAGCTTGCTGGTGGATCTGTTTCTTTGTGGGTGCTGTATGTTGTCTGTGTCATGCCTTGTCTCCAGGGTGTGAAAATAATAATTCATCAGTTCTGTGATAAAGAAGTGAGATGGGAACCAATGGAATAGAGGAGATGTGTTAATTTTTGCTGATGGTTAGGTATATAGTTGATTTCTTTGGGGTGCCAGTGTTGTTTTCTTGAAAGTTTGTATGCTGTTGTCTGGATTTGTTTTCTCACTGAATTCTTTTCCCTTTCCTAGGACTTGGATGCTTTATCTGAAGATAAGTGTTGCTTCCTTCTTGTCCAGGCTTCTGAAAGAGACAGAGAAAAGTATGAGGATTCAAGGCAGTGCTATTTAAGTTTCTAAACTTAATTAGAGAGAAAGAGATCTC
Organism: Dicrurus megarhynchus; assembly: GCA_013399195.1. Lineage (NCBI taxonomy): Eukaryota > Metazoa > Chordata > Aves > Passeriformes > Dicruridae > Dicrurus > Dicrurus megarhynchus. Next base: position 286,775 of record VXAD01047014.1, on the reverse strand, counting down.
TCAGCTTCTTTGTGTCTTCCACTTTCCTGTTCGTAATTCTGTTGCACAGACAGTCTGTGATGAGTATATACCACTTTACATTCATCTTTTATTTTTTCTTGTATCTCTGTGTGTTGTTTTTCAGAAAGAAGATGAGGGCGTATGAAGCTAAATCATTTAGGAAAATGGATATTTATAAAAATACTTAGTGATTGTCAGGAAATCTGCACAGTTCTTAGGATTCTTGGTTTTTGGAGGGTATTAGGGTGTTGGTTTTTGCTGTCATTGTTGTTTGGTTTTTTTGTGTTGGGGTTTTTTGCTTGTTTTTTTTGGGTTTTTGAGTGTGTGTTCCATGCAAGAATTTTGAGCAGTCAGTCCAGGTAATGCATTTTAAAATTATTAAAGCATACCTTATAAATAATAAACCTACCTTCCACAGCTGTGGACATTAATCACCCTGAAATGCCACTGATTTTTACATGTTAGGTTGGATTTTAAGTTGACTGTATACATCAGGATGAGGGGAAAATATTTTAGAAAGGTGCTGTTTTAGCACTTTTAATATCTTGGCTACAGCACCAAAGTTAATGAAAAACAAAGCATGTTGAGATGGTGTTGGGAATGTATTAAAACCAAAAAACTTTGTATTTTGGTGCTTTCCCCTTTCCAGTTATCTGCTGGGTGGCTGTAAACTTTATTAGCTCAGAACCATGCAATCAAAGGTGGTTTGATCAAATGAAGTTTCTTTAATATAATTAATATTCACTAAATAGAGCCATAACTGAGGGATTAAGTTAAAAAATGCCTTCCATGCTCTTGTATCTATAGGAGGTTTGTAATTTGTGCCTCCTGCAATCATGTGGCTTTCTTCAAATTGGGGGTTACTCGAAAACATGTAGCGCATTTTAATGCTGCTGGTACCAATTCACATGCTCTATAAGGCTTTCTTTCTTTTTCTTTTCTGTTTTGTCATTGTTTTTTTGTGGGTTTTTTTGGGTTTTTTTTTTTTTGCAGGGGGTTGTCTTTTTTACTTGGTTTATACTTTTAATCTTTCCTTTTAATCTTTTATTTTGAAACATTTTTCTGGATTTATTTATTCACTTGTTTTGCTTTTTATCAAGATTTGAAGAGAGTCAGGGATAGAGTAGATAAGAAAGGGGGGAAAATTATTAGTATATGTGAGAGAACTGTATTCTCTCTTTTTATTTTCTCTAGAAGATGTCCATTGATGGTTAACTAACACTTAGGTAAGGCGTGACTCTTTGCTATTGTGAAACATGTCAAAACTATGTTACAAAAAATTGAGTCATATTGTTTATACAATTTTACAAATCTCTCAGTGAATGTACTTCGGATGTGAATTTTGTAAGGAAAGACAAAAATAATTGCTTCCTTGTAAGATTCTGTATTTCTTTTAAATGAAGTTGTCATGGTTTAGCCCTAGCCAGCAACCCCACAGCCACTCACTCCCCCAGCAGCAGGTTTCAGGGAGAAAAAGAGTAGGGTACAAGCCAGAGAACTCATGGGTTGAGATAAAGACAGTGTAATAGGGAAAGCAAAAGCAATGCAGACAAGAAAAGCAAAACAAGGAAATAATTTACTGCTTCCCATGGGCAGGCAGGTGTTCAGCCATCTCCAGGAGAGCAGGGCCCCATCACAGGTAACAGTGGCTGCCAATATCATCACTAGAAATGTTCCTCCACTTCCTCCTTCTTCCCCCTGCTTTATACACTGATACATAATGACATCATATAGTCTCAAATGTCCCTTTGGTCAGTTGGGGTCACCTGTCCTGGCTCCTCCCACCCTCCCAGGCACCCCCAACTTCCTCACCAGCATTGCCGATACAAAAAGCAGAAAAGGCCTTGGCTCTGTGTAAGCCCTGCTCAGCAACAACAAAAACATCTCTATTATCAACCCTGTGTTCAGCACAAATCCAAAACACAGCCCCAGTCCAGTCACTGGGAAGGAAATCAACTCTACCCCAGCCAAAACCAGCAGAGAAGTCCTTATGATTTATCTTGTGTACAAACTGTCGTTTGCTTTGTTTGCACACTTTGTTTGTGTTTATATAAATACAGTGTATTTGCAGATCTCATCTGAAATAGTCTATCATGCATGAGAATAAATCCTACATTAAATGAAATCTTTCAACAAAGGAACCTTATGAATATAGGAGAAATTTCATAAATTGCTGTTTGTTTTTTCTGAATAAATAAAATAGTTTCTTTTGTTCTCTTACATCACTCCAGAAGAAACTTGTTAAATTCTTAGGATATCAGAATGATGCTTGTTGGTTGGTGGGTTTGATTTGGTTCAGTTTTGGTTTTTCTTTTTTAGCTTGAGGTTATCTGGTAAGGCGTTGCTATCTTATTCTGGCTAAATTTGTTCTGCGTTCATTTCTGAGAAGCAAAAGAACTTACAGGTGGACCAGAGTGTATAAAAAGTATTAAAAAAAAAAAAAAAAGTATAAATAAAACAGAACATCCCTTTCTTTCTCTGCAAGGTCAATTGCTTAATCCTTTTTCTCAGATTATACAAATTCATCAGTGCCCAGTGGGCCTGCCTGTCATTTCCCTGAACCTTGCACAGTCACTTAGCTGGTACAAAATAAGTGGAAAGACGTGTAAAATGCTATCAAATCACAATGATCTTTTACATCAATTCTATAACAGCATAAAGGACTACATAAATTACGGCAGAGAGGGAGGGTTTTTTCATCATGACATTTGATGCAAGGTAGACCCTTGGTATAAATTCAGCAGTTCCTTTCCATTTTTGTTTGTTTGTATGAAAGACTGAAGGTTTTCAGAAGAAACACTAATCTGAAGTGTTAGAACCTGCAAGGCTCTGTCTGAGTCATGCTGACAGGTGAGAGTAAACAAGTATAAAAATGGAAAGTGTTTCTCTACAGACCGGGGAGTTTCTAGCTAAGTGTGGAAAACAGGGCCATCTTCTGATGCTTGGTAGCTGTTTCATCTGAGTTTGGGCTGAACCTGACTTTAGCCAATTATTTAAATTTATTAGGTAAATGGGCACTTTTCACAGAGAAATTCCTAGATGACGGAACTCTACAATCAGAACCTCTGGTGAACTAACTTGTCTGAAAAGGATTCTTATAACACAAAATTCCTTGTCTTTTTTTTTGTTGCAACATAAAGTATCATAATTACTTCATATAAAACTAGATATTTCTAATTAATTGATGATTTTTTTCCCTCTTGAATATCCTAGGACAATCTTTCCTTGCAAGTAGAAGAAATCACTGAATTGTTAGGGTTGTAAGGGACCTCTGGAGATCACGCAGTCCAACCCTACAGCTGAGGTAAGGTCACCTAGATCGGATTATTCAGGAATGTGTCCAGGTGGGGTTTGAATGTCTCCAGAGAAGGAGACCTCCCTGAGCAGCCTGTTCCAGAGCCCTGACACCCCCAATGTAAAGTTCTTCCTCATGCTGAGGTGGAACTTCTTGTGTTTTAGTTTATGGCCGTTACTCCTTATGGCCAGTGACTCCTGTCACTGGGCACCACTGAAAAGAGTCTCTTTTCTCTTGTCACCTGCCTTGGAGATATTTATATGCATTAAAGAGATCCTCTCTGTCTTCTCTTGTCCAGACTAAACAGGTCCAGCTCCCGCAGTCTCTCCTCATAAGAGAGATGCTGCAGACCCCTTGTCATCTGGACCCTCTCCTGTAGCTCATTATCTTTCTTGAACTGTGAATACCTGAAATTAACAGAAGGCACTAGGTGTGGCTTCACCAGGGCCTAGGAGAGAGGCAGGATCACCTCTAGACCTGCTGGACACACTCTTCCTGATGTGCCCAGGGTACTAGTGGAACTGAGAGAAGAGTTGTAATTGTGCTCATCTTAACAATTTTGCTTTTTTTTTCCTTTGTAGTGTCCAAATCATGAACCTATTCCCCTCATTCTGTATTGTAATCTTGATACGCAGGAGAAGCAAAATGTACCTTGCAAATCAATTGTCAGCCAAAGCGAAGTGGAAAGGCAGATCCCCCAAATGTGCTTGGGTCCTTGACCTGCTTTGATTGATGGATACGCATGACTGATGCAGTGGCAGGCTCAGCAAGCCGCAAAGTAGTTTTATTTAACCAGGGAATTGTCTGTGTCTGAGAGTGCTACTTATGTGGGGTGTGTCTGTGAATAAATATTTTTCAAGTTTGTATGTCAGTGGTGCCTTTCCAGCTGAGCTGAATCTCTTGCCAGGAGCAGTGCCTGATGGATGTGTGCTGAACAGAATGTTGAAGGGGCTGTCTCCTGGGTGTATGAAGGGCTGACGGAAATTCGCTTGAACACATAACCTGACCAAACTCAGTGTTTGTAAAAATGAACAAAAAAACCAGCCTTGTTTGAAGGACAGTACTGTGCTTATGTTTTCTAACAAATGAGGTAGCTCCTACTCCTATTAGAATGTGGCTTTTTTTGGATTTTGAGGGTTTTGGGGTTTTTAAGGAGATCCATCAGGCTCCATCTTTTGTCCACTAGGCTGTAGAAAACTAACTGGACACAGTTTGAGCATTGTGTTTTGGAAGAGTGGATTTCTCCCAGTAGTGGATCCTGTAGTATTATCCTAGCTAATCCCAAAAAAATCCCTTTTCTCTCGTACATGCTGCATGGTGGTATTTCAGGCTTATCCTGTACCATTAAGGTGATTAGGGTACCTGCTAGTGAAAAGCAGTGTTCAGAGGCTGCAGTAACCCAAGAGGAAGGAGGCAGTGAAACTGAGGAGAGAAACCAAACCATTCATTATCACAGCATTTAAAATATAGCAGTTGAGTTCTTAAAATATTTAAGCATTTTAGATAGCTGCTGCACCTCATCTATGAAATACTGCTCCTTGACTGAAATGTGATAACTGTGTGAGAACTGTTAAATTAATGTAGGCTGGCAAGTTTTGTACAAGGGTATTTTTACCTTATAAGATATGTTTGGAGTGCTTGCTGTTGGTTATTATCTTCTGTCTTAGGGTAAGTCTTTTAGACATGCACTTAAACGATGTAACTAAGGGGAGGTTTGACTGAAGTGCTTTTTTATTTCAGCCAATTAATGCTTGCTCAGCTTAATCCTTTCTCTACTTCATTGTATGTGTGCAATATACTTAAGAGGCTAATAGTTTAATACCTTGTATTTTACGGGTATTTTGATAATGTTTCAAAGTGTTACCATTTGAAATACCTTAGTAACACTTATTATTCATGATGTTTGAATGAAAATATACAGGTAAGGGTAAGTCCATGACAGAGCTGCCATTGCAGGTCTTTTCTGAATGTTTTCCTCAGGATCTGGATAAATATCTTTTTCTCCAAAAAATCTTCTCCATGCTGATTGTGATCAGTGCCCTCATAGGAAGTAAGTCCCTAAATTGTAGCTCCTAATTCTGCAGTCGCCAGCATCTGCAATGTGTGGAAATGTTGTGCTAATGTTGGCTGTCATGTCTCTACCTTTTGCACCTCTTCCAATACTCTCACCTTTTCTGATTATCTTCTGCTGTCTCCACAGCCTGTTTGGATTTTTTGTTGGCTACCTTTTACCCTGCTGCTGCCTCTCAGACCTGCCTGTGCTCTGCTCACATATCACTTTATTGTCTCAGTATTGAGCATCATTTGGGAAGTGCAATGCTGTCTAAGGTAGTAGTCTTCACTGGCCAGTCTATCAGGATGAGGGATAAAGATTGCTTGGCAAAAGCTGTGACCTTTATAATGATAAATATGTTGTCCTATTCATCACAATAAATATAAAGCATTGTCCTGATAGGACAATGCATGCTCTATGAAGAGTACTGTTATTCCGTGTCTGCCATTTCTATGTGTGCAGGGCCTTTATTTAAGAATTAAATAGAAATAAACACAAGCGTGAAGGCTGAATAAGACAGATTAATGTAATTTAAGATATGTAATTAAAACACTATAGACAGGAAATTCATTTCTATTAAAATAATTTTAGAAAGAGTTTTTCTATACTAAAGAGATAATTTGTGTTTTTATGGCTTGATGAATACACTGTGATGAAATTCTAAAGCTGCAAAGCATTAATTGTCATAGAACAAAGACTAAAACCTCATATTTTAATTCTAATGGATTCAGAGCAGTTTAATAGTGTTCAGTTCTGCATATTTCTGCGTGTTTTAAGCAGCAGAAAAATTCTTTGATATTAACAAAGATAAATTGTTTTAAATTTCAGCAGGTTCAATGCGTAGGGCACTGGACTGTGACTTAGAATATCTGGAGTCCAATTCTGGCACCTTTCCACTATTCTCTACCATGATCTACACCAATTTCTAACCCTCATTTTATTTTGAGTCTTTTCTGTAGTTTCAGTGGGCTCTACAGTTGTTGTCCTTTCAACCTGTTTATAAGATTTCAACCACCTTGGGGTCCAGATATTGGCACCTTTTAGAAATATGAGAAAAAATAATAAATATTACGTACAAATATGAATTTGTATATAAATAGGATACTGATAATCTATTCACTATCTACTCATGATACTTCTCTTTTCTTTAGCCCCAAAATTTATGTCCTTAAAGTTTACACCATGCAGTTTAAATAATTTGCAGACATCTTTCCCACCAAGAAAGAGGAAAATATCCTGCAGATGGAATTTTGGTTTTGACAGTGAAATTCAAACTTTCTGTAAGATTCAAACCCAAAAATGAATTGCTGAACAATAAATTTTAGATTTACTGACAGTTGAATATCTACCACAACATACTTCTACTCATGACTAAAAATGGCAATTTTATGCTGTGGAAAACCAGTCACCCCCAACATTCCTACTACTTTGTGTTTTGAAAGTAACCCAAGGATCAGATTTTAAGCCTTCAATTAATAAAGATTCTCTGGGATCTATGCAGTGAAGATAGAGGTGCTTCACAGGAAAGAAAACAGAATTCATGTATGTGATGAAGGAATTGTGGGCTGAAATCTAATCAGTAACATTACAATGGAGGTTGGACTAGATTGTGACATTGTTTTATTCTGATTTTAAAAACTGAGTAACCAAGCTGATTATATCTTCTTTTGTGCTCAAAGAAACATCACTTTATGATCCCTTGCTTTTGAAATGAGGTATTAGAAGGTTCCTAGTGCACTTAAAATACAGGAAACTTTAAGAGCAGGAATTTTTTTTTTGTTTGTTTCTTTTCCTCCTACTATACATGTTATGCAAAGTTATCAGCTTCCAGGTGGAATGATTGGAATTCACTCTCCTTTTGTATGGTTTCAAACCAAATTTGTCAAGTGGAACCTTTGTGGTATTATGAAAGAGTGAAATGGTATTTCTTTTTACTTCATAAGTTTTATCTTCCTGTCTCAACTTTCCCACTTACAACAAAAATTATTGGGGAAAAAGACATGGGTTTTTTCAATGTTATTTTCTGCTTAATAGTCGTGGGTTATGTTAGGGTTTGGGGGGTGGTTTGGGTTTTTTTTTTTTTGGAAAAGGAAAATAACATTTTAAACAGGCTACAGGTCCCTGAGAAGCTTTTATTTGTAGTCGCTTACTCTAAATTTGTAGACAGGAGGCTGTAGCAACACCCACTTGTCTTTTTCTCTAAATAAATGGCTTTCCAAGCTTTGTTTTTACTGCTTAAAAGTGTGGAAGTATTTAATGTTCACTTAAAACTTGCTTCAGGCACTGTCTGTGAGTTTATCTGCTCATGTAAAGAACAAGAGAGTATTTCAAACAAGCGGTGTTGCTGTAGTGTTTGATACAGAAACATTTCAGCTACATGTATCTCTATCTATATATCTTCAGTTTCCCCTGGAGCTTCCATCAGATAAGTAATGTTTGGGATAAATTTAGATGGAAGCATAATAAAAACTCAAAAAAGTACAGTTTACATTTCTGATCAAACCCAGTTGTGTTTTGTCCTTAAAGGTATAATTAACTCTGATTTTCTTTGAAATTAGGAACAAATTGTGGTAAGATTTTCCTGACAGCTATTTAATGACATAAGTCTGTTCTTTGGCATTATTCAGAAATATGTTATAACCGAATTGCTGTGAGGTGTTTTCCCTTCTCTTATACCTCAAAATTTTACCAGAAAAAGAGCTTTCAGGTTAATGAAAAATATTTCAATTGGTTACCAGTCTTTTCTTAACACAGATGTGTTCAAATTATGAAAATGGTTTACTAAGAGGGTTTATCCGGAGCTGCTATCAGTTTGATGAAGGCTGAACAGAATACAGCTTCAGGCATAAACACTCAATTACCTGAGCAGCCTTTTTTCCACCATTATTTTCAATTTGAGCTAGAAACCCTGTCCCTGATAACTCATAACCCATCACCCAGTCTCTTTAGTTATACTGACCCGAGGGTAGAAATCAAATCTGTGCTGAAAAGTTAAAGAAAATACAAAAAATATTCTTTTTGACTCATATGTAATCCAGGAAAATGTTCTTACTCTGCTGGGACTTCATTGCTATGAACCTTTTTGACCAAATTTATCAGGCTGATGGAGATTTGGTAAAGCTTTAGAGAGTATCATTAAATTCCATGCCCATGGAAATTAAAATTACTTTCCTTTCTTGCACAGAAAGTGAATGCTAAGTTGATAATAAAAGTGCCTTCTATTAAAGAAGATTGCTTATGTCAAAAATGTGCATTTTAATCTGTCTGCCTTTGAGCCCATTAGGTTTTATCAAACTTGAATATATTGGAAGCTAAGGGAAAAAATGAATTTTAAAATGAAGCCTAACACCGAGATAATGTGCAAAAAATGGTAGCCAAGATGAATCTGTACAGAAGTTGTGTGTTCCGGAACCAAATAAAAAATGGTTTAAGGTTAGAAAATTATTTGAAAGAAAATGATTAAATGTTAAGGATGGCAAGATTTGAAATTAACTTAAGTGATTTCACGGTTTTGGAATCTGCTGCCTGTATTGTGCTTCCTCATTGGTGTGGTAACAGAATTGGAAGCAAAGGAAGGCTTATATCCAGTCAGGAATAACTTCCCAGTGTGGTTGGTTTCACTTGCTGTTTTGGCTCATATCATGTACAAAGCCCCATCCAACCTGGCCTTGAACATTTCCAGGGATGGGGCAGCTACAATTTCTCTTAGCAACCTGTTCCAGTGTCTCACCACCCTCAAAGGGAAGAATTTATCCCTAATATCTAATCTAAACCTATTCTCTTTCAATCCATTCCTCCTTGTCCTGTCACTACATGTCCCTATAAAAGCCCGTCTTCGTCTTTCTTGGCTCCTGTTTCTCAGATCTCAGATAAAGAAAAGAAACAATGGATATTTTCCTTGCTTGTTCTAACAATTTTTGTGGGTTTTTTTTGTTCAAAAAAACCTTCCATGACTACGGCTACTACATCTCCCCCACCTCCAAGAAAAAGGTTTTGAAGAAAAATTATATTGTTTAAAGGAAATAGATTTAGGAAGTAAACAATGACAGGAACAGATATAAGCAACCAGAATTCTTTGCCCATTATGCCACAAAGAATATAAAGTTTCATCTGTTAAAATAGAAATAATATATGATTGTTGTCCCCTTCTCTCCCCAAGGCAGAAGGTATTGATACCTGTGTATGTACACACAGTATACGTTCTAAAAACAAAACCAAACCCCTCTTTCTATGCCAGAATCTTCTTAGAAAATAAAAGAGGCAGAAAAAAACCAGAAAAGTTGAGTAAAAATAGGATGAATTCAGACTTATTTTGAGATTTATTCTCCTTTATTGTTTGGAAAATACTTTTGCACAGACTGAGCAAATACACACAAAATAAGAAATAGGTCTTTTTATGAATCTTTGATTCTTCAAGTAAAGACAGTGTGAATGGGAGACTTAAGGCCATATTTCATTTTGATTCTTCAAGCAAAGACAGTGTGAATGGGAGACTTAAAGCTGTATTTCATTTGCTGGTGGAATTCACTCATGTTTTAGAATACTATGACTTGTGTTAAAAATCAGTTCTTTGCATCTTCTGTATTGTAGAAGGTGGGAAATTCCTCTTAATTCCAGAGCATCATTTGCTGAGTTTAGGTTTGTGTTGGACGCCACTGTTCTTGGAAACTGTTTTTCATGTTGCACTCATAGCTTATGGGTAGCTTGTTTTCTATCCCATATGGTTTAATAACATTTCTTTAAATGAGCAATCATCTAAATGTGTTTGAGGAGACTTTGTGAAATAGACTTTTTAAATTTCATTAAAAAAACCCCATAAGTCTGAGTTATGAGAGATGTAAATTCCCATAATTGTCATTTATTCACAGTGGAATACATATATATTAATTCACCTGTGAGAGCTGAAATGTAGCCATGACATGCAGTGGAAAATGTCTGCAGATTGGCAGAGTGGGAAGGAGGAGATCTGTGAGATAATGAGACCCTGAAGGGGCTTTTGACAGAGAGAGGCATGTGACCATTAATAAGCATACACTTCACGTTCCAAAAAGGCATGGATATCATCTGTAACATGCTTCATATTTCTCTGAGAAACCACTTCATACTATGTTTTGTTTATTTATGGTTATGGTAATTAATATTTATACATAGCATGGGTAAAACAAACAATCTTTTTTGACTCTTCTGAAATGGGATTGATTTCCCCCTAAAATAGAATTGAGTCAATAAAGAGAAAATCTTGTATTTCTGGCAGGTCTGCTAAATCCTCAGAATGCTATAGATGTGTATGACCTGGATAAAAATAGTAAGTGTATATATAGTTTTTATTACTTAAGTCCTTTGAGCATCTCCCAGAGATAAGAAAGATTTGTCACATTTTTGAAGGGGTTTTCATTGACAAAGGCTTCAATCGTGCAGAAAGCTGTTTTCAGATTTCCATAAAACAAAGCAGACACCATTTACATGATAAATTGCTCCTAGACAACAATCTTAGCTGACTACCCAAGTGCTACCCTGTGATTCTGTTATCACTGATTTGTCCTTCAGTTTTCTGCAGAATGAAAATGAAGGACTTGCAACTAATTGTGCCATGAAAACAGAGCTAATTTGTTCATACTGGGGGAAAAAAAAACCAAAAATGAAGAAGATTCTAAGCCATTAGGGTAGAGTGTAAATCATGTCATCTGCAATAACAAAGCATTATTAATGGCTGTACTGTCCTACAAAGAGTCTGAGACTTGATATTTTGTAGTAAAATTACTTCTTTAAAGGTCTAATGCATTTTTTAAAAGCATGCAGCCATGTATTTCTAAATGTCTCTGAAAATTGTGTCTTCCAACAAAAGCTATGAATCTCTGTTATTCTTTATCAGTACCAATCAAGAGGAGGAAATAAAGTTTATATATAAAAATATATCCTGGACTCCTGTTACTACCAAATTTTATTCCCATGAAGATATCTAGTTTCTGATTTTTTTTTAGTTTTAATCTATCAAAACAAGAAGGTAATGGATTCTTTAACTAGTGTCACACTGAACTACTAGTCTGCTCTGAGTACTCTATTTTATCTGTTCCCACCCAGACTGACAGTTCAGAATATAACATTTCTTCACAAAGGAGAAAACCTGACCTCTGAGAGAGTTCAAGAATTCTCTTCTTAAAAATGCCCTTTTTTTTTTTTTTTTTACCCTTTTGGAATAAGATTAAGGTAGGTGTGACACCAGTATAGATACTTTTAGTTATTTTGGTCTCTGTGAAATATATTCCCTGTAAGTAAATATTACCCCTAATGTTAGCTGTACCTTTTGTTCTATGATTATCTGCTCTTACACTTTCATCTTCCACATTTTTATTTTTCAGGAGATGGTTTGTTGTTGTGATTTTTATTTAAAATAAAAGCAAGCCACATCCTGCATTCTTATAACTACCATCTTTTTTGGCTTTTGCAGTTTCTGTTGTTATTGTAAGTAATCTTTTGATTAAGAAATAACATTAGGAAAATAGGTTTGAAGATGAGGAAGTACTGCTTTTAACTTTGAGGTGATCAGTGTAATTTAGGTCTGTATAGTCTTGGTTTTAAATTAGACTTGGATTCAATTGCTGACCAAAAGATTTTGAAACAGATTGATGTTGTGATCTTGTCTGAATGAAAAAATGGTAGAAAATAAATATAATGGAAGTGGGAGAACTGAAATAACAAAGAAAAATGTCATTTCATAACTTTGTGTTCCAAACAACTGGTTCCAAGTCATCTGCTAATATTCCAGTCTATCTCACTGTGCAGCTACTACAGCTTAAAGGTCATTGGAAATATAGATCTTGAGAAGCAGTACTTGCAAGGGTAGCAGAATAAAACCATAACTGATATTTTACCGGTTTTATATTGAAGATTATTTTGTGCATTTTTTTCTTTCAAATTTGCAAAACCTAAGAAGATAATAGCCCCTTATTGGACTTTTAAATGGAACAAATACAAATCCAAAGAGAAATACAAGAATGTTAGAGTTTCAGGATTGGTTATTTATATGTCAGCACTTCTATAGAGATATGAACATTGACCTTTCTTGAATTGCATCCAACAGAAGCAAAACTGCCTCCTTTATTTGCTAAAATTATTCCATCGTTGTATCTTTAGATTATGGGATTCAGAAAGGTGTATTCCCTGACTGTGTGAGTGTTCAATGTTTTTTGGTTTGGTTTGTTTGTTTTTTTTGGGGGAGAGAGGGAAACAAGATCCCACTTAATTCTGTCTTCCTCTTACCATTGTGAAAATTTCATAGGAGAGGGAACTTTTTAGCGGTCAGTAGAAATTCTCACTATATGACCAATAGGACTGCAGTTTGATTGTGTGCTTGACCAGGGCTGGGAGATGCGTGATAGGAGTTGAACATTTCCAGAGTTTGGATTTTTTTTTTTTTTCTTATTTCAATTTGGTGTCGCCACATTCCAAAGGCTTTTTTATTATTTAAAAGGCCATGCTCTATTTTCCAATGTTTATCACTCCTTATGCTGTTGTCTTACATACAATGTGATGGCTAGGTCTTCAGATTTGCTCTGCATTAAAAAGCACAAGGAATTAGAAAACTGTAAGTTCTTGATGATAGTTCTGCCATATATAAAAGACTTCATGTGTGTGAAAATTTCTGGCATGTTTTAACTCAGATCTATCTGGAAATGTATCCCTAGAATTGAAAATAATATGCTGCACTATAGATATAAAAAGAAGAGGTTTAGGGTTAAAAAAACAAATTAACAGAATGAAGAGACAGCAGAGAGTTCTAGGGAAATAAAATACTCGTATGGATTTGTTATTTGCCAGTAATCTGGGTTGGTGAGTCTCAGAATGCCCTCTGTAGAGCACTTTTGTGGAGTCTTAGGAGTTACTTTTCTCAAAATTGTGCAATAGTGATGAAAAATTGAAATACAAGGTCAACCCGCTCTTCAAGGAAATTTCACTTGAGTCTGCTTCAAGGAGAATTGCCACTGTTCCCTTGTATTTTGCTGTTTTATGGACATAAAATGAAGTTCACTCCTTGTTCTTTAATATTTTTGTGCTTTGAGGACAGCTGAGTTTATTATGCTGTTGGTACTAAAAATTGGAAGGGAAAGACAAAAGAAAGCAAGTTAAATAGAATTGTCTGGGATTGTATAATTTATCTTTCTAAATAATATGTGCATAAAACAATCAGATGAGTAGAAATATTAGTGAATTAAATAATCTGTTCTTTTAGTGGGGCATAGGAAACAGAATAAATACATGATTTTGAAATTATCTTCTCCACAGAACAATGAGAAAAAGAGGTTCAGCCCTCGTGTTAAAGTTATTCTCCGTAATATTGTGGTGACAGCATTCGTCATGTAACTGCAGGATGTTGCTTTGCAAAATATTTGCAACCAGGACATGCATATATATTACTGTATAGCAGCTGCTATATAGGAAGGAGAGGGAGGAAAGCTCCTTGATTATAAAAAGAGATTTCCTTTCTATGCAAATAAAACACCAGCTGAAATGCATCGTAGAAGTCAAATAGGATTATGATCTTAGTGCAAAGAGAGTTTCCTTTCAGGTGAATTAAATCTGATGGTGAGGCATTCAATTATAGAAAAGAATGAATTGTATTGCAGCCTAAGATACACAGGATACCAAAAGGGAAAAACATTATGACACTGGAAGATGATAAGAAACCTCCTTAACAGAAACTTAAAAAATATTTATTTTGTGGAAAAGAAATTAGATGACTAGAAGGGAAATGATTAAATATTGACAGAATGAATGCATCAGCCACAACTATCAAATGTTTCAATTACCCAATTTTTCAGGTGTGATAAATTTCATTCTGTATGTAAGGCTAGAAAGTTTTCATGGTAAGCTTTTTCATGTTTTGTTGATTATATATTCTTTGAATTGTGTCATCTTAATTGCACGTTTCCCTCTTTTCTCTTTTGTTTCTACATTGTTCTTCCATACCAATACTCATTGGAAAAGAATGCTTAACTTTGTTATTTACTCTGAAATTAGAGAAAATTTCCTGTCCTCTGATTTTCATAATATGTGGAAAATTTGCATTGGTGCTGAAAAATATAGTGAGACAACACCTATTACTGTTTCTTTGTAACATCGAATCAAGAGATGGCACTATTTAGATTAAAACAAACAATTGAGAAAAATCAAAAATCTGAAACCCAAAGGGCTGTTTATTTCAGTTGCTGAGAATGTGGCCACACAACCTCACTGCCAGTAGTGGCAGTTTCACTAATGGAAGTAGGATTTGCTCTAACCTGTTTCCAAGCACTCCCTACTGCTACATCTCAACAGCATCTCAGTAAACTTTTTAGAAACTAGTGCTCTAGTCTTCGTTGAAATAAATATTTTCCTTAAGTCCATGTATGTTTGTCTTTTTCAGAGCAGCATTTTTTTCCTTAAATAGTCTCATTTGTCATTACTTTCCCTTCATTAGCAGCTACTCATTTTGCACTTTGAGCAGTTGTCATCTCATGTACACGTATCAAATGCTTCTGTCCTTCCATCCATTCTTTAATTGAGAAATTGTTGTAGCTGTTTTTCACTGATGATGTGGTTTAACCCCAGTTGGCAACTAAGCCCCACACAGTCACTTACTCATCCCTGGTGGGAGGATAGGATAGGAAGGATAAAATTAAGAAAACTTATGGATTGAGATAAGGAGAGTTTAGTAGTTGTAATACAGTAAAATAATAATAAATTGTAATGAAAAAGAAAATAACAGAGAAATAAAACCAAAACAAGTGATTTAAAGGCACATGTAAACTGTTGCTGAAGCAATTTCCAAGCAAAAGTTGTCTAACTGTCCTGACACCCCTATCTTCTCTTTTATTGCAGAGCATAACTTCACTGGGATTTCTCCATAGGATTTTTTTTCAGGCTTTGAGGACAGTTTTGGTACCTACATGTACCCACATATATCTGTCTGTATCTCTTTTACATGCAATGCTGTAAGATAGATACAGCTTCATGTACATTTTTGCAACATCCAAAATTTCTTTACAATGGCCTGGTTTCTCTGCCTTTCTGTGACAAAGGTCTAAGTGACTGTTTTGTCTCCCTTATAAGCAGTGTAAAATAATTGTCAGTTTTCTCTGACACATTAGCGGAACACACCTATCATTCAAGTGCAAT
This sequence comes from Dicrurus megarhynchus, assembly GCA_013399195.1. Taxonomy (NCBI): domain Eukaryota; kingdom Metazoa; phylum Chordata; class Aves; order Passeriformes; family Dicruridae; genus Dicrurus; species Dicrurus megarhynchus. The sequence continues at coordinate 271,272 of VXAD01047014.1, read as the reverse complement.
TTAAAGGAAAAACCCAAAACACTCATCCTCTTAAACTTTCCCAGTGTTAGAAAAGTAGAAGCACAAAAGAATTTGAAGCAAAGGAACTGCTATAAATAAGGAAAGGACAAAAGACATAAGGCCTCATCTGAGTTAAATGATGAGTTTCAGCTACGGTCTGGAAGTGATTTTCTCCACTCATTACCATTCTAACCAGCTGCACAGATGGCCTCTGAAATCTACATAAAGGCAAGGGTTCAAAGGTTAGGAAATAATGAAAAGACGATGGCTACAGTCAAGTAAAATTATAGCTTTTTCCTGTTGAGGGAAATGCATACAATTAGAAATCCAGAAATTACAAAAAGATGTTTAAATAACTGTTTTAAGTAACACTAAAGGGCAGAAAATTAGAGAGGATCACATGAAGGTTATAGAAAATTATGTCTATTAGCTTCACTTGTGGCTACAGCACTAAGCAAACTGTTCTTATTAACAGTTTGTTCCAACAGTCCTTCTACTGTGAAATCTAATGCAATGTTTCCCTTCATGTCCTTACTCCTTGCATCCCACTTCTCCACTGCAAATAGGGAATGCAGCTGGTCACACTTCCAATCTCCCTTCTTTTCTTCTACCTGGGCAATAGCGGTAGCCCTCTGGGGTGCTTTGAAATGTGGCTGGTGAGCAAGATATTTTGCTGTTTACAATGACTACCAATGCTTGCAAGCATACAGAGAGCTTAATTAGTTTTTCTTTATCTCTGTTTCAGTGTGTCTCAAAGTCTCTCAGTGCTGAAATATATGCTCTCTCACACACGCACCGAGGAGAGAGAAGCACATTGAGAACGAGCTCATTTTGAACATCACCTTATGGTTTCAGCAGCTCTGTTGGCTCTGCTTGGAGCAGTGAGAAATGTTTGGCAGCTCTGTTGCACGATTTTCTATGTGCTCATCAGTTTGATCCAAATGGGTGAACAGCTGGGATCTCACCATCTTGAAGACAATTGCTTCCTGGAGTTCATTTCTCTGGCAGACATTCTGTTGCAATCTTGCTGAATGGTGCCTTCCTATTTTCCTTTCTTTCCCTTTTGCCTAATGAAAAGAATATTGAAGTGCAACCAGAGGGTCTTTATTATCTCTGGTTAATTCATTTTACAGTGAAAAGCATACTCTTATATTTCCAAAAATTTCAGAGAAGGCATGACAAATAAAGTTTTTCTGGACATAGTTTAATGTGGCTTTTTTCCACTGAAAATATAAATGGTTTTTCTTAGTTGAAAAAATACCCAAACCATATAATAAACTTCAGTAATTACATGCAGAAGGCCCACATATGGTCCCATTGAGATAATACCTATTTGTATTTAGAAAGGATGAGAGAAATCTTGATTTTCCCAAAGGGAAGAAAGTTAAGGTAATAGGGCAAAGATTCTTGAAGTATTCCTGGTTGGTTGTTTTGTGTGTTTGTGTGAGTTTCGTGGGGGGTTTTTTTGGTTGGTTGGTTGGTTCTTTTTTTTTTTTAAACCATAAAGTACTTTAATAGAAGTAAGGTTTCTCTCTCCCCCAAACACAAAGTGATAGTGTGTTGTTGATTGAAGGACACGCACCTCCCTGCCACTAGGAAGGTCCAAAGATTTAAACAAAATTTCATATCTCAACTTTTTCTTACTATATGTTTGATTGCAGGCATCAAATGATTTTATTCTAATTTTTTTTTTCCCCAAGAAACCTATACTAATGTTTTTCTCTTCTGTAAAAGAACACTAAATATATTAAAGTCACTGCAACTACTTACCAGTCAAGGAGGAACCTGAATTGTACAGGTTTCCTGGTTCTTCACAGAGGGAGTAGATTGTCTTTTTCTTAGCTTTCATGGCAGAGAAGACTGAGGTAAAGCAGGTAAAGTGAATCATCTGTTGTGTTCACATAGTTAGAAAATACTTGATCCAATTTTACTTTTCGAAGTAATAGATGTTAATTTTCTGGATGACTGCTGGTTATTTGCAGTCAGCTCATCTGATTAACCTTAATATTACACGTTATAACCTCTCTGTGTAGTTATGTCTAGAGGAAAAGGAGCTGTTTGTCTACACCTAATGACAAATTAGAGTAAGAAGCACAATGGATTCTTGGTATAATTTGCTTTGCTTAATGTAAGACTTTATTCCTGGTGTGATGAAACATTATTGTGACTACGTGCCTCTTTGGACAACAGTTACATATTTAGTATATTCTGAGTAAGGATTTAATTATGGCTGCAATTGCTGTTGCATTCCCCTGAGTAATGCAAGTAAAGAGCACAAAGACTGTCGTGCCTCTTAAGCCTCACCAGGGTTGTGGTGGAGTCACTGGTGGTTTTCAAGACACAACTGATCTTGATTTAGAAGTTTGGCTCATGGGTTTGCAGTCAGCAGAAAGCTGAGGACTTTCCTCTTCTCCTCCTACTAATTATTATGTCTCTGACGTTAACATAGATCCAAAATCTTTCCATCTGAATTAAAGCAATGTGTAAGGTGCCTTAGAACTAGAACGGAGAGGCAGTGTGTTATGGGTGAGCAGGCATGGGTCAATAAACTGGTAGTGGAGGTCTACCTGGACACCTTGGGTGATGTATAAGGAGGGCAAATCAACATGGGAAAGAAACATCCCTGGAAAAACCATTTCATTGGAGATAAAGGGTCACTTCACAAGCCTCTGCTGAAATAGGCTGTATGCACTCTAATGATTTTGTAATTCTTTTTCAAGGTTGTTTTTTTTTTCCTTTGTTTTCATTCAAACTTGTTAGTTCTGTGAGAAAAATTGTTCAGTTTGGAATATGTAAGAAACATTTAAGTCTCTTCTTTCCCCAAAAACGTTGATCAGTTTTAGGAGAAGTAACTAAATAGTTGAACCTTATCTTTCTTTGCTGCAGAAAAAAAAGCTGGTAGAGAGGTGGTGTGTGCATTCTCAGTCCATCTAGGAATAACCTTTTCAATTAATAATTCTCACAGCCTGTTCTCTGTTAGTCCAATCCAGAGTGTAATTCTCTGGAAATGTTAGCTTTCCAAGAGAAACAAACAATAAATCTCTACAGTGCTGCTTGGAGCAAATACTTATTCCTATACAGGAGAATGATGAGTATAGAAAATTTCTACTTCCAGGTGCTTCTATCTCTTTTATCCTTCCTTAAAAAAAAAAAAATTATTATTATTCCTATGTTCAGTGTTTTTATGTAAAACATAGGTACATTTTTGGTGGTAGGAAAAAGAGAGGGGGTTTTTTGGTGATGTTTTATTTTTTCATTTGATGGGTTGGATTTTTTTTTTTTTTAAGAAAAGCTCTAAGTTAAAAGCCTTAAATTAAATAAGAGCTGATTAACTGTATTTCATGTTGTAATCTAAATATGCCAGTGATGAGAGGTTCAACGTTTTTTTTTAGGCTTTGAGCAGAAATCCTCTTCAGGTGCAGCTGCTTTGGTAGAAAAGGTCACACTTTTCTGTCAATGGAGTGGATCATGTGCCAAATTAACCTTGCTAAATTCTCCTAAAGGAAATTAGGGAGGAATCTCCTGAACTGATTTGTGACAGCCCTGTAAGATTGATAGTCATAAATGTAAACAACTTTAAATAAATTACAAATATTGCAAAAATTGACAAACCACATGGATGGTTATTTGCTGAATGAAAAATTTAGTTGTAGCAAGGTGATGTGACAGTATTTTTGGGCAAGTTCAAAAGACAAACTTAGAGAAGGCTCTGTTTTGGAGGGAGAAGCCTGCAAGCTCAGTCTTTTTTTAGATATATAACAACTCTCAAAGAAACACATATTTAAATTAGTGTACCTGTTAGAAGTGGTGGGATTTGTGCTATAGAAATTCAACCTGATTGCCCAGACACTGAAAAAACTGAAATGAGATGGAAGAAGTTTGATTTCACTTGTTCCACAAGGGGATTTTCCTGTCTCGTGTGTGTATCCTGCTGCAAATCTAGCTCAGATCTTCCATCACTAGTAACAAGTTCCTCTAAATTAAATGCTTGATATCGTTTGTGCCCACACGACTTACTTTTCACTGGTTTGGTAAGAACAATAATTTTGTCTTATTTTGGGATTGTTTGGAATAACTCCTTTTTTATCTGCCCCTAGTACAAAACAAAATCCTAAAATATGTTATGACCATTCTAAGAATTTAAGAAATGTTCTAAGAAATAACATAAGATGGATGAAAGTAAGAAAAAGGACAAGCTTAAATCCTTTCCTAGGAAAAGTCTGTGTTGAAATGCCATTGTAATAGCGGCAGCTCCTGTGTTATAAGGTGACAAGATGCCATCCATGACTGTAAAGAAACATTCAGAGCTGCTTCTAACTTTTACGGTTTGTCACATTTCTGGCAACCATAATGTTCTGCTGTCAAGTATTTTTAGTTTTGTAATAGTGAGTTTTGGTCTATGAGGAGAAGTGTATATGTGTAACTTTCAATTCTTTAACTTAAATAAAGCATGAGAGGTTAAAGAAATCTTACTTCACCGAATAGATTATGACTTTTTGTTCTACAGCCTTTTATTTTAATGTTAAATGATGGGAAGAAGAGGCCCTTTTCCAAAGCAAGAGCTTTGAAAATATGTTTGCTACAAGTAAATGTATTTTTAATGAAAACTGAAAATATTGTTTGACGGTTACAGGCAGGAAAAAAAAATGGAATGAAGATTAAACTGGCAGTGTTGTAATTTTTGAGGTTGTGTCTGCATCTGAAATGTGATAAAATGGTGTCCAGTCAAGAGAACTTGATGTTGTCTGCAGGTTTGAATGAATAAATTGTGATTATAGCATGATTATTCTGTTGTGTAGTAAAATGCAAAATTTGACTATGTTGCATGTGTTACATTAAGTCAGCCAAACTGTAACTTCTGTAACTTCTACCCTGAAAAACCAGCCCAAAGTAGCTGGACAAAGAGTTTTAGTTGAGCCAGGACTTTGAAACAGGCAGTGTAGTATAAGAGAAAAAACACTTGCTTCAAATAAATAAATCAAAATCAGGATTCAAAGTGTTTTATGAATCTGTTAATGGTTTGCAGTCAGCTGGCAGTTGGTGAAGTATAAATTCAGGATCCATAGCAGCAATAGAGTAAGTAAACTGAAATATTGGACATTGCAAAATGTTAATGAAAGCTAAAATTTCTATCTCCTAATCTACAACTGAGTCTGAAGAAGTTACTATTCTCTGTGTACAGTGACATATATTCATTTCCGCCGCCCAGCCCCTGGGGTTACCAGCACGCACCCCCACTCTTGGAGAAACCTTGGGAAAGAGGGATAAAGGTCTTTGGAAAAGAGTGGACCAGGTTGCCTTTTTATTAAATCTAGATTTAGAGTGAGATAAAATATTTTTCTGTCCCTTTAGGATCATGCCTAGCTTGAAAATAAAACTGGGAATAATCTAACATGGTGTATTTACAAGCATGTTTCCAGGTTTTTTTGAGATAGGAGACACCACAGGTGTGGTATGGACACTGCTGCTTCTCCCGTGCCTGGACACACAAAAAGGATACCTTTGTGGAAGCAAATAGTTCAAAAAACGGACTGTTGTAATGTCAAGTCAGCTTGCTACAAAAGAGTTTGGAATCATTTGCTTCAACCTGCAGGAGACTAATTCCTTGAAAACAATTTACAGTACATCGACAGACTGCATATGTGACATTTTTCAGAAATACAGGTGACAAGCAGTGGCAGCTGATCTCCACATGACTATAAACTGTTCTCAAAGGTCTGAATGTTCAAGACTGTGCTTGCTGTGCAAATATCTCTGTGTGATTCAGAGAATCAGGGTCTCTTTCTAGCAAGGAAGTTGGGTATAATTTTGCCTGAGGTTGATTTGTCCAACTCATTTGGAGTTGAGTTTTTTCCCCATCCAGATGTACAAGGAAGGCAGTGGATAACATTTTTGTAATAACATTAAATACACGTTGAGCTAATGTTTCTCCCAACTCATACATGCAGGCTTTTCACTGAAGGCTTTATAACAATATGTTTTTCTGTATTTTCGTATGGCTGACACTGAAGTTGTGGTTGTTGTTGAGGTGGTTGATTTGTATCTCTATCTGTCCATTTATTTCCCTTACTGTGCTTGGTATATATCCATTAAATTAGTGTCAGTACAGTCTAGTTAACATGGTTTTTCCTGGTTACTTTCCACTGTCAGGCTGGCTCCAATACCAGTCTCATTATTTCTAGCTGCTTTTTAGCCATTTACTTTATCCTGTTTGAATCAGCTTAATTTAATCCCGTAGTGCTCCCTCTCACTCCTCTTGTTTCTGCCTCATTCAATGCTTTTACCAGCTGACAGTTTTTGTAAACTTACTTTAGCTAGAGCAGAAAACTCGGATGGTTCAGCCCCATGAATTACTACTGGCTGCCATTGGTTTTCCCTGTATTCTAGATGGTTTATTATTCTGGATGATTTCTTAGAGAGCCAGGGTTTTCTTTGGTTTTGATATAAATTCTCTGACTCGTGACACTCAAGCCTTATCACTGTGTTGTAGAACTGTAGCACTGCTGGAGCAAAAAGCCCATGCTGGCTCTGATTTCCATGCTGGTATCTTTGAGATAAGATGAAACCCATCAGATGATACAGGTATTGATAAACATTTGTGGGAATGAAGGGGAATGTGTGCAGCTAAATCTGCCATAAGGAAGCAGTCAAAAGCTAAATGCAGAAAGAAAACGCATAATTTTTAAGAGATCTTGAGTTTAATTCTTTGTAGCCCTTAGAAGATTGAAGAAATTGTGTAGGCTCAGTGCAGAGCAGCTGCTGTGCACAGTGCCTCAGCACTTTTGTGCACAGCAGCTGTGGATACTTTGTGTGGAAGCTGAAGCTCATAAAACTCGAGTTACTTTCCTTATTTTCTAGCAACAGCAATTCCTTAACCATCTTTAAAGATAATTCCTCTTTTGAGTTTTTATTGATCACTCATTTTCAAGAAAGTGATAACTTTCAGTCAACCTCTAGGGGTCAAAGAGTTCTCGTTTCCTGTATTAAAGCATTTCTTCTCTTAAGCCTTTTTAATTAAGTCATTCTTACAGAGAGTCCTGGGAGTTAATCCCTTCTTGAAGACTGGGTAGCTTTGATTGTCCAGAATAGCTGAAAGAAATTACTGTCCAACAATATTAAAAGATTCCTTATCGAATTCTGAAAGATAACTAATTAATCACAGAAATTAAACTAAGATCTGTAAGTTTAAATTGTTCTCTTAACTGAGTTACTTGTTTGAAGTGTCAAGTGACCTTACTGTAACTGTCCACAAAAATATTTGTTTTTATAAAAAAGTAGAGGAGTATTGAACTCATCTCTGGTCAAAAGACTTTAAATCCTGCTAAACCTTTGAAGGGAATATATATTAACCTTTATATTGAAAAATGAATGTGAAGAGCCAGTACTCTCCACGTACATATGTGCACAGTTATGTACATGAATATATAGATTACATTTATGCTTTACATTCAGACTTGGAAAAACTGTTGTTCATTGTTAACTAATCTTTTTCTAAAAAATGGGGGGCACTCTGCTTGTATGACTTCACAGTTCTGATAAGATCATAAGCACCACTGACTCTGAAACTGGGAAAATGGATTAAATTGGACTATAGATTAAATGACTGACTGCAATTTTATTTCAGCTGCATTTAAACCCTGCACTGGTCAAATAGGTCAAGTAGAAGCCTGAATAAGCTTTTGCTGTGATCTAAGGAGTTGTGTGTCACATAACACATGCCTTGGAGCTTGGCAAATATCAAAATTGCTTCATCTAGTCTGAGGAAACAATTTGACATTCTGCTTCAGAATTCAGTATTTACTGTCTTTTACATGTTTTGTTTTTCTTCTTTTTTCTATTTTTATATATTTTATCTTGTCTCAGAGGCAACTAAAGGCTTTCCAATGTAGACAAAACTGAATTTTTGTCACTCCACGTATGAAGGGCCAAAACCTGTCTTTTACTCCTATAATAGGAGGAGCAGAACTTTGATGCAGCTGTTCCTGATGCTGTCATCTTGTTTCCCATCCAACCAGCATCAGAACCAGTTTCTGGAAGGAGTTTGCCCCTACTGTAACTTTGGAATATGAAGTCATGTAAAGGTCATGTACACAGAATTCTCCTGAAATGTGATACTGTTTTAGGCATAACAGAAAGTACATCTTCAATTTAAAACATCATTCACTCTAATAAAAAAGAATGCAACAGTTGGGGGGTAGAATAAATCTGAATTTTTTTTTTTCTGAAGATTGTTCTGCTAATTCTGGTTCAAATGAGTTAGCTGTGGAAGAAAGAGTTAAATGGTTAATCAGAATCTGAAAACAAGTGAACAAAAAATATGCTGATGCTGCTTAGATTAAAACATCTGAAGATATACAGATGTGTTTTCAGGCTTGAAACTGTACTGCAATTGTAGCTGTCATAGGTCCACTCAAATGAAACCTGTACAGGTCAATCCATTTAATGTTTTTCTCGTATATGAGGAAAAACAGCGCATCAATGCTTCCTGAAAATGAAGAATTTCAAATCTAGGTTTTGCATGAGTAATCAAGGATTTCTAGCTGTGACACGTAAGGCAAGCTAAGTAAAACAAAACAAAATTGTAAAGCAGAGGTTTCGTACTGCTCCATATATGCATATTGTTATTGTAAAAGACTGTATTTTAAATGGGATTTAGTCTTAGGTGTAATACTTTTGTTGCCATATTCATTTGTTTGAAGCCATATTTTACTTTAATTAAGAAGGTAGAATCTATTCTGAAATGTAAATTGATGTGGCAAGGAATAGCTGTGAATGGCTTCCAGCAATCACCCAGTCCATCCATCTACCTCTGGGCAGAATCCGATGCAGACAATATCTGTTTTATATAACAAGTTGTTCATAACACCTGCTAGTCAAGAAGTCTTCAACCATCTCCTAGATAACTTTTAGCATTTTGCATCCTTTTGTCCTCATCTTTTACTTGTATGTTTCCCCCCTCCTATTTAAAAAGCATGTTTTCACCCGGACATGGAGATCCATATTTCCTAATCACTATGTAAAAAAGAGAGGAAGAAGGTTTGGAGGAAAATAGAAGAATATATTGCTTAATCAAATAAATACAAGCAGATAGAAGCACTAAATAGATGTCTAAAATTTGCATATTATGCAAGAGGACAGCAAGCTCAAGGTTTATCTTATTGAAAAGATTGCACAGATCCGTATGGGTTTATACCAATATATTGCATTATCTACTGTTTTACTCTATGATAATGCAGAAATTGTATGTAGTTATTGCAGTTGTGTACTTAAATTATAACAGTTGAGGTTTTAAGAGCATCATAAAATTACCCTGAATGTATGTTTAGGAGTTTGGTTGCGAATGGATTTTTGGATTTTTTTTTTGTGGATTTTTGTTGGTTGGTTGGTTTGGTTTGGTTTGGTTTGGGGATTTTTTGCGGCATTTTTGGGGGGGTTGGCTGGTTTTCCTTTTTTTTGGTGCTTTTGTTGAGGGGTTTTTTGTTGGTTGGTTTGGGTTTGGTTTTGGTTTTTTATTGTTGTTGGCACTTTTTTGGGTTTTGATGTTTTTTGGTTGGTTTGTTTTTTAGGGGTGTGGGTCTTTTGTTTCTATTTTTCTCTTTCTTTTGTTTTCCCTTTAAATCTTGTGTGACAGCATTGGCATTTTGAAAAATCTGTGGCACATTTGAATTTTAGGATGCACAAAGAACCCTGCAGATTTTTAACATGTGATTGGTGAGTATCAAGGAAAGGTTTAAATCTTAATCCACAGTTGTGTCACACTGGAAGCAAATATCAATCTGTACTTTCTATTTTAACATATAGACTGTAGATAAAGTAGATATTTTATCTGTATGTAAATTACATTTGGCTTTATGAATACAGTTCCTGTTATAACATATTATTATCTGAATTGTGCCATTAAGCATGCAGCGTTTTTCAACATCAATTTAAACAGAACTAAATGTGTCCTCTTGAACATGGTAATTGCATCCTAGCATCCCTTTTTATTTAAAATAATTCATTTTACAGACAATAATATAGTTTATCTTCTAATATGAATTCCTTGGGGCACAGATAATGCATTATTCTCTATTTGGAAGAGAGGCACATCATGGGAACTACAAGAAATGAAGTATAGTAATTACATTCCTTAAGGGGAGAGGGAGCTTAGTTTAAATTTTAGGGGAGATATAAATGAACATTCTGCGTAGAATGAATTTCAACCCAGATGAGCAAAACCTTTGTCTACATATTTAAAAAGAAAAAAAGAAACATTAAAAAGAATTAAAGTTTCAGGCTGTTTTGAAAAAAAATGGCTTGAAAATATGCTGAATTTTGGATTTGAGTGTATTTTCTGTCAGATAAAATGAATTGTTATTATTCTGTACTATTCTGGAATTAAAGGTAGCTGATCTTTTGTCTTAAAAGAAAAATGCAGCAAAGACTTATTTTCGTTGTCAGCTGACCATAAAAATCAGTCAAAGAAACAAAAAACCTCTGTAACTCTTAGGGTTTGTGAATAAATTTTCATAACCTTTTAGGAAGCCTCGCTAATGAGGACAAACAATAATTAAGCAGGTCTGTCTGTCCAAGCTGACTGTAAGCTGTATTGTGCAGTGATCATCCTATGCCACTGAAGTCTGTCCTTGTGAATGGATGTATAATCAGTGTGTCAAACTCTTTGAAAATTGGAAAATGCAGCACTTAACAAAGAATAAGAAAAATGAAAGGAAAAATAATGCCTGTTTTGTTTCTAACCTCTGCATGTTATACAATGCAAATGGTACCATTTTGAACGAATGAACATTAAAATCAGAGACCATTGACCAAACTTTTTTTTGGTAGTTCATTAATATAAAACCACAAAGCAACGAATGGGATTTTCACTTTTGTTGTCATTATTGTGGTGTCCTAGGAACTCCCTAGCATTCTTATAGGAGCAGTCAGTTATTTTCTAAGAATCCACATTCAAGGTGGTTGTTCCCATGTTACCCAGATTTTTTCACTAACACTTTTGTTGTATGATCAAAATAAACCTAGAAAGAAGGTTGCTTGCACAGTCCTGAGATTGCTTCATTCTTAAGTGGCTGTTAGACACTTTGAGGTACCTTATAATCAGCATGCCCCCATTAGCCACTGTGGATAACAGCTCCACCTTCCATGGCCTTTTTTAGCCTGAGGGCCCAGTGTGCTCTATGTGTGTATTTCTGTTCACAGGGAATGTATTATTGGGACCTCTGTGTGAAAGGAGAAGCAGGCTACTTGGAAATGAGCTCGCCTTGGTTGTTTAAGGAAACAAGATCATAAGTATCTAAGGCGTGCAAATTATTATTGGGTAGAGACATGGCTGTGTACAATTCCCTGGTAAGACAACGCTAGAGCTCTACAGCTGCCTGGATCATAACAGCAAAGAAAAAATCAGATTTATTGTTTGTCTTCAGATTAAAAGCGTCCACTTATGCTTGAAATAAAATGGAAGTCCATGTTCATGAACTAGATCAATGATGGGATGAACCCTTCCTGGGTTCCACAGCTGCATATGCCGCAGGGGTTCATTTTTTCCATTCATATTGAATTTTTTGTATGAGTCAGACTCCGATTAGTGCAGACATTTGCAAGATAAAATTCAGCTTGTTTGTTTGTTTGTTTTTAACCCTGGTATTTTGCAGTATTACAAAGAACATAAGCTCCACTTTAATTTTTCGGTTGGATTTTTTAAACAGTCTGGTAATGAAAGTTGTAAATAAGTCTTCCTTTAAAAATAGTAATTATAACTTTTGATTTCAGTATAGGTATTCATATTTTGTTATTTTATAGTTGTTTGGGCAGAAAAAATGTTCTTTAACTAATACATATAATAAAGGCAGAAAATTGGTCGGATAGGAAAAGTAGAGTCTAAATTGTTATTATCAAACAATCCCAATGTAAACGTTGGTTCTTACCCTTGACAGGAAAATAAATAGTTAATATAGAATCTAAATGCTTGCTTTCAATACAGGTATTTTAGAGACCCTTTTGAATTTTAATGCAAGAGCTATTTTCTAATTCATTTAAAGGTAATCACTATTCTTAAGGTTGCATTTTATGACAGGTTTGACAATCAGTCACTGTACAAAATTTTTTCGAACCATAAGGCCTTGAATACATTAAAAAAACAAAGGTAGTTTTGTTATGAGAGAAACTTATAATGCTGAAAGCAAGCCAAGGCACGTAAAAAGGACAAAAAAGTTCTTTCAAGGCTTCAACCTTTAGTTCATCTGAAAGATTTCTGTCCTGGTTGTGTTTTAAAGTGTGCACACACAGGGATACATAGGCACACACACACAAATTCAGTGGTGCCCTCAGGGTGCCTCCGTTTGTATTACAGGGCAGCTCATTCACAGCTCACCCAGGATAGAACTGCTCAGCTTCCCTTTGTGCTCTCAAAGCCACCTATAATAATACAAATAGAAGTACCCTAAGGGCATTGCATACAATGCATCTAGAAAAGCCACAGATCCTTTGCAGCATGGAGAAAATATATAATAAAAAAAAAAACCAAACAGGAAAGAATTTGTTTTCCTCCATGGGAAATAAACACCAACTATTTGGTGATTTATATTTCTGAAGTCGAGCTTGTCATTTTCTAAAAAGTTGAGGCTTTGTAGTATCTTTTAATTTCAAGAGCCAAATGATTGGTCACATCCTGAGGGATGTAGGTTGTTCCCTGGGAGATTTGCCTGTTCATATACACAGAGAACACTTTCAGAGCAATTTACATTTTCTTTAATAAGAAACCAGAAGCTTCAAAATAAAAGGCTAAGCAGAACCAAGAATCTTGGCTGAAATTCTGCATGATGGAGACTCCCTTTACAAAATAAGATTGAATTATTATTAATATGCTTGGGTTTTTTTCACAGAAGATAATATACTTCTTTTTAAAAAACAGAAAAAGGTACTTCAAAGCTTTCCATTTTATGAGTTACTCCTTCTCTTGTCTAGCATACTAAAAAAAACCCAAACCACTGAAATACCCCAGGAAGCTTTATCCAGTCACACTACCTCCTTTTATCTTAGGATAAATTAACATTAATATCTTTGATATAATGTAATAAAGTTTTCATGATAATTAAACAGAATTGTACTGAAAACAGTTTTATCCTTTTATTTTGCAAAAAAAATGTGTAGAAGAGGGTGCTTTTGTCCTCTCATTTCTGGAACATTGAATATTTTCTTATGTTCCTTTCTAAAATGCAGGGGGCATGTTTCATGCTTGTTAAGACTACAAGAGAGTCAGTCACAGCTTGAATCAAGTGCACTTTTGTGGACACTTACCTTGTGGTTTGGGTTTTTACTGCCATTTTAAAAGGCTGATTATGAGCAAAGGTTATCAATGAGCTTGATATCTATTTCCAGTGATCTGAAGTAATTTAAGGTGTCCTGCAAATGTTACTAACTAGATTCCCCAGCTTGCAGTGAAAGGTTTCATTTCCACCAAAACCAAGGGTACTCTCAGGCTTGCTCAAGAGTGTAGTTCTACAATTTTACCCTTCAGTTACTGAATATTTGATAAAGCTGCTTATCTTGCATGCTGTATTTTGCTTTTATGTTTCTGCATTGCTACTTTACCACCAGCACATTATCTGTTTTACTTTTGCAGTTTCCTTTATGCATAAATTTTAATATATCTATTTACTAGGGTTATTTTTTTTTACATTGTAACCCAAGTACAGTTGTAATTCTGAAAAGTGTCTTTCTAGTTACAGTCTCCTAGCAGACCATGGAATCATGGGTTCATTTAGGGTGTAAAGCACCACTAAGATCATTGAGTCCAGCCATTAACCTAACACTGCCAGGTTCACCACTAAATGTCCCTAATGCCACAACTGCAGGCAGATGCTTGCGTCCCTGAAGTCTGGCACTTTTGGGTATACTGTTTTTTGGGTGGAAGCAAATACCTCCCTTGTTTCCTAAGCCTGTGCAAAGTGTGGGGGAGACCTGCAGACTGATGAGCCCTTCTTTCAGGTTTTTTATTCAGCATTGTAGCACAAAGCTGCTGGCCCTTGTGACCCAATGGCCAGCCACATGGAACAGCAGAGCTGATGATGGAGCCATGGAGGTCCCAAACTGTTATGTGACCATCAGAATTATTGCTCCCACCTTCTCAGTTTCTCTTGAGGTCAGAACAGTGGGGTCAGGCCAATTAAATGCCCCATCTGCTGGACCATGGGATATTATTGTAGGGTGTAGTGCCAGCTTTTCCTGTGATGCTCGTTAAGGCAGGTTACCGTAGACAATGCTACCTTTCAGCTAACCACATGCCGGAAGAAAACTGGAACTGTAAGGAAAGAAAACCAATTCAATCTAATTTTGGAGAAGATTGGAAAGCTGTCAGCAAGAGGAAAACAACTTGAAGAAAGAGTAGTATTTGCTGTCAAGCGTTGTTATCTTTTAAGAGGGCTGCTCCCAGGTTCTCACAGTTTCTTGACAACTAAATAAAAACAGAAAGCCAAAATACATTTTTTGGCAATGCAGGGATTTTGTTGTTGTTGTTGTTTGATATCACCTCTAGACGCAAGAAACAGCATGATGTATGTTTTCTTGGTATCAATCACTAACATGTCTGAAATTGGTTAGAAAAGCCAGAAGAAACTTCTTTTCCTCTAGCTTAAACATGCTTTTCAAAGTATAAAATTTCTATTTGCTCTCAGTTTTCTTCAGGTTGAGAAAGAAAGGAAACAGTGTTGTTTGAAAACTTGAACTCATTATGTAGAAGAGGTACAGCACCCTTTGATTAAATAGTGCTAGAGTAATTAAGTTATTACTACCTTGACTGAATGTTGTGATTTTTCCTTCAAACATTGAAAAATCTCTTATCTGTGAGCACAGACTCAAACATGAACATAGTTTTTGAATATTTCGGGGTTTTCCCTATGCTCTGTAAAAAATGTAATAAAATGTGTTTTCAAACAAGTGTTACCAGAAGCCCTTTACCAAAATGAATTTTCTTTCCTACTGTAACTGGTATTTTGAGCTTGCCATGATTTCAAATACATCAAGATGCAGGTATAGATTTCTTTCCCCCCAACCTGCCTTGTTTCCATTTTATTCCATATTCTGTTGCAAGTTTTTTATTTTCATTTTTCCTGCTATGTGTACCACTGCATGCATCATTTTTTTTAGATGACAAAAATGGATAATGAAGAACAAACACGTTACTGACCTGGTCTGAATTTTATGTATATGTGTGGTGATCATTAGATGATGAGCTTGAGGAGTGGTGAGGGATTGAGGAAAAACAAGTTTGCCTCATATAAAATACACTTCGGTACCCCTCATAAGCCACACCCTGTCTGAAGGAAATCAACCCATCCTTGTAGGTCAAACAAATTTCCTGTGGCTGAAAGGCAAGTAATGAGCTGATGGTATGAAGTTAAAAGCAGTACAGTCATTTTAAAAAATAAAATTCTACAAGTATTGTGTCTATGTTCAGGCACCTTTAATAAGTGGGATTAACCTTTTTTTTGATATTGTTCAGGAGTTTTGAATTTGATGTAACCTGTGAAACTTTTTAAGAGTTAAAGCATGATTTGGACTTCACTACAAATTACAGAATAATGATGATATTAACTGGAACACAACACAGAAACTTCATCTGTCTGTGTTTCTTACAAGTGTTTACAGATAACTCAGTGTAGGTGTCACTATGCTGTCATCCAAACTATTCCCAGTTTGAGTTTTGATCCTTGGAGAAATGCTTATATGCACTGAGGTCAAGTCAACAGCTTTATGATTTACTCCCTTTCATGGCAGTAAAACTGTATTTATAAACTCCACAGTACATCTGGCTTCTAATTTATCATTCTTCAGGTACATAAACACAGTGCTTTAACCTAGTAAAAATATTGTTTTGCCTCAGGGAAAAGTCCTGAACCCAGTCCCTGAAGAAATTCCTATGCTTCTGTCTCTGTGATTAAATAGTAAATAGAGATTTTGTTGCTTTGGAATTTCTCCTGTGTTTGTTTGTCCACTCCTGGATTTTGTCTGAAATAAGACGGTAGGGCTGATGGAGTGGATGGGAGGTTGCTGTACAAACACTGACAGATTTATCTACTGATACCAAAGAGATGTAAGACGCTTATCCTTGGTAGGAATCTCTATAGAAAGAATGAGAAAATACAGTCACAAAATATTTGATGTACAAAAAGATTTTTTTTTAGGTTAAGCACTATTCTCCATATGGTAAGGGAGAAATTAATATTCTTTTTAGTTGCTAAGGGTTTTTTTGGTGAGTCGTAATTAATTTTACAGACAATTTCAAGCTCAAAAAGACAACATATACCTCACATTTCTGAAGGTGTTTCTTTTGTGGGAATAATCCTCCATGAGTCATTGACTCGGACAGTCACTGTGAGTTGTCATCCTCTTGGATGTTCAACATTAATAAATGCATGGTGGGCTGGATAATTAGGGTCTTTGTCTTCCACGTTTTCCACAACACTAAGCTGTGGCCAGAATCAGTTGGCTTGTTTTGATTTGGAGTTTTTGGGGTTGTTTGTTGTTTGACTGGGTTTTTTATTAATTTTGGTTTTTTAATTAATTTTATTTCCCTTTTATATTTCTGTTCAAAATTTGCAAATATACATAGGTCGACTTTGCTAGGGGTAGAAGATTGAACTATGTTAAGAGAGAAACCTTGCCACATGTCAGCCTTGATTTCATTGGAGACAATGTTGATGTGAATCCAGAATGTAAGTATATTCTATGGCAATCATGTTTTATAAGAGTATATACTGGGTTTTTTTGTTTCTTTCTCCCCAATTTAAGGCCAAGCTTCTCACAGAAAGGCAAACCTCTTGCTCTGAGTGTTGGATTTTTTTAAGCTACTGTCACTGATGAATTTAAAAACTTGTTTACTGTCAGTGCTTCCAAACTTATTACAAAGAAATGACCCAAGTTTTCAGAGACTTTGAATTTCCTGTCTTTGCACCCTACAGAAACTATGCTCCCTTTTTTTGCTGCTCATTCATCACCAGCTAGACCTGCTTTACTTACAGTGCCTGTAATTTTGTAACATTGAATGTTTAGAGAAACAGAATGGACCAAAAACCGAAGCAAAATATTTCTGGCATAAATAGCTTGAAGCTCCTTTTTCCCTCTTGTCACTATTACTGCATAGCCTAAGACATTCTTCAGGCTTTCTTTTTTTTTGCTGGATTTCACCAAGACAGAATATTTCTGCTGGAAAGCCCCTATTTTGTATACTTTGTCTCTTTTCTGAGGTTACAGGTTACAACAATTTTCAGTCCAAATCTCTGAAAGGAAAACCCACTCTATGGCTTAAAATTGGAGGACTATCTTCTACAGGAACCTAATGGAAAGCATTAATTTTGCTGAAAAGGCCAAGGCTTTATTCTAGGCTTGTGCCAGATTTTCAGATATTCTTTTCTATATGTTTGTTCATATTGTCCTTTCTAGGTCTTCAAGCAATTAGTTTTTATTTGCATGCATCATTTCACTTCTTTGCTCCCAGGATACAGTCCTTGCTTTCTGTCTGTCCTATGAATTTTTTCCTCTCAACATTCCATTTGGGCTTTTCACTCATTTTGTTCAGGCTTATATTTGAATTCCATATCCTCAGGGCTTTTCTTTTTTTTTTCCTTTTTTTTTTTTGCTTCCCTATTTTCTCCCCCTCCTTCTTATTTCTAGATTTTAATTTACTGACAGGTTGTGCTGCTTATCTGAACAATGACACCAGTGACTTATGTGTCTTTCCCTCAATGAACATTGCTTTTTTTTTATTGCCCTTTATATTTATTATTCATTGACTGTTTTGAGTTTCGTTCTTCATTCTAAAAAATTCTATATAAAGGAAGAAGCCGCAAAAGACACTACCTGGTTACAAATATAGATTGTTTTTTAATTTTGTCAGGACCAGTCTTGGCATTTTGTTATTAGACATTAAGTTCTTCACAAATTGATATGACTGGAGAATCATATTATATTCAGAGGCAAACTTCAGAAAGGGATAATTGGAAAGCCCTAAAATTTACTAAAGGACTTGTTTTTAAAAATGAGTTGGTTCCTTTCAATATCTGTATTTTGTTAACATTCATGCAGTCTTTCACATTAATATATTTCATTGATTCAAACTATTTTCCACCACAGTAATCTAAATCAAATATCAAATTATGCATTTATTGTGTACTGTTAACTACATTAATAAAAATATTTAAATAAAAATATGATATATATATATTGTACTCTGTCTTTATATTTAAGAAAGTATTTATAAACTTTAAAAAATGTTATTTATTGAATTGTGTTGTGTTTGATAATAAATGTTTTAGAAATAATGTGGGAAATAATAGTGATTAGGTTAGTTTTCCCCTCACTTGAAGTAATTCTCTATATGTGAGTAGTTATTCCCTTTAGATATTCATGCATATAAATAATTGCAATATAAAATTTCTGGCTTGCATTTTTCCACTTAGGGGATTTGCTGAAGGAAATATTTGGCCTCGGGTGAGCAGCTCTCTGCTGTCTGTGGAGTTGCCCTGTCCTTAGCACTGCACACGTATGTTAATGTTTGCAGATTAGGAGGGGTTTTTTTTAATTGTAAACTTTTAAATTCATTCCTGTCTCACTTGAACTAAAATTTCTGAGGGTTGTGCTACAATAAGAAGTGAAGAAAAAAGATGATCGAGTATTTATAAAAACCTAGAGGTTTTTAAAATTGTTCCCAGTAGTGAATAAATTTACTGGTAGTGTACTAATGACAATTAGTACAATCAGTGAGTTATGTATTGTTGGGGAAATAAGGGAATACAGAAAATACAAAAGATAGTGATTTTTTTTTTTCTCCATATGTACTCTATTCTTTAGGCATTCAGTTATTTAATTTCAAGGTTCTATTTAACTTCAGAAGGTTCACGTCCTTTGACCTATACAGTCCTCTCAACACCAGCTGGAACTAAGAAATGTTTTTGCAGGACAAATAGGCATGAAAAGAACAAAGGATTGGATGCAAGGTGAGAACAGGACATTCTGGTGCTATACTTGGGCTGTAAAATATCTTTTGAAAGTAGAAACCTGATGTTCCAATACAGTAAAATTCTTCAAGGTGAAGTTTCCTGATACCTGAATTTATTTTTTTATTCCTTGGAAAACTAACTCATGAGATCAAGTGCTACTTAAAGTGTTTTTGGGTTGAGGAAGAATACGATATATTAATTAGAATATACTTTTCCAATTATTTGTTCTGAGGATCTATTTAATGAATATCTGGATATAGACTATTGATCTCATCTTTGTGCTGCACTCGATCCTCTGTTCCCATCAATATTATACACAAGTAATTACATTTTTCCTGTTGATATTTCTCATGAGCTGTAGCACTGGACAGGATAGAGGGATCAATGTCATTACATTTACAATTGAGAAGATAACAGTTATTGGTGTAAATTAAATTGTCATTACCTGGCACAATTATGTTTGTGGCAAAATCTCTATTTTTCTCATTTTGACTTCTGCAATTATTGAGAATAGAAGCACTCAGATGTGTAGTTATGTACAAGTTAAAAGTGATGTTGAAAAGCCCCAAACACAGAAAAATTAGCCTTAGAGATGGTATATGAAGGGGACAATACTTCCTTCCGTTGTATTGATAACTATTGAATTGATACTCAGTTTTGACTATTGGCAATAGTCTGTTTAAAAAAACCCAAAACACGCCTTATTTTGAAAATAAGAATTATTTAATTTTACATTAGAATTACTTTCTAAGAGAGATTATTAGTGAAACTTTTGGTAATTTCTCATTATTTTTATTTTTTTTTTAATTGTTGATTTTTAGACTCTTCAAACATTTCATTTGACAAAAATATGGTCAGCTTCTGATTTTGGAGTTTTTAAAGGGGCTGGTGATAGTGTTATTTGTATTAGGTCTTTGAACCACGATGTGTTTACTGGCATTCTGTGTATATATACTGCATTTCACTGCGTGTCCATCTGTTGGCTAAAATGGGCTTAAATTGGGGTGCTGAGGCAGTGTCTGCCCACACAATAAAAACACTCTGGCTTTCCTTTACTTATTCATTCACTGGTAAGTTAGTCTGCATCCATTTTCAAGAAAGTTAGGAATAACCTCTTATGTTTTTCATAGTAAATTCACAAAAAAACATAGCAGGTATATATTTGTCAAGCTGACCATCACTTTTTATTATTTCCTTGTCTGCTAATGTCCCAGGTTAAACTAACAAAGTTATCCTGGTGTCACAGTGTGTGTGGTCAGCAGCTTTAGAAAATTCATCTTCATATGGATAAGGGTAAGGTTACCTGTAACTTAAAAAATAAGATAAGTTAGAGCTAAAACCAGAAATGTTCAAAAGAACGTACAAACCTGTTAAAATAACTAGACACAGTAGTATGAGTTAAAGCTTCATCAGGATAATTCAGTTTGTCCTCTAATGGTTGTATTCACAGGTAGAACTAAAAAGCCTAGCTTTTACATTACATTAAATTGCTAAATGCCCCCAGACATGCTAAGCCAGAAAACACTGAAGATTTGTAAATGTTGTGCATTTATCTCATCCCAGATCACAATTTTTGTCTTTTTCTTCTCTCCTACATTTTCCTTGGTCAAAAAATTGCTTGAATTCTGACAGAAGTCAAAAATAAAATTGAGCATATTAACATGTTAATGTATATTACAGAAAGGCCTTTTCAGTGAAGTGCTGATAACGGATGTGTTTTTAGAGAGTAGTCTGCTGAGCTGAAGTACAGCAGCAGCCTTTGTGTTTGGCAGCTTGGGAACCGTAGGAATTACAAATGGTATGTAGGTGTTCCTCTGCAAATTCTCAGTGCATCAGTTCAAATGGAGTTATTGTCTCTTTAGCACATTTGTAAAATGGCATCTTTTATTCTAATATCTTCATTTTTTATTATTACAGAAAACAGAATAATTAATACACTACATGAGTTCCTCTACAATTATTTCAGATGTCCGTTGTGCTTGAAAAATATCTCTGTGTGAGAAATTTTAATATGTTAATTACAAAGGGTTTAGGAGCTGTGCAAGGTTAGACACCATAGATTCCTCTTTTTGTCAGAGACTCCTACATAGTTTCACCTCTGTAGCTTAATCTCTCCCCATGCCTCACACAGGAATCAAGAAATGTAAACCACAGTTACCCATTTAGAATATTAAATACAATACCCCTTTATTTTAATCTGGCCTTCCAAACATTTAGGATTCAGTGAAGCAGGAAAATATAATGTTTCTTAGTCAACATGTTTCAGTTCTGGTATTCACCCACAGTAATCTATGGACAGCTAGTGAGAGGCTGCTTCAGATTTACTGGTTTTGTGGGTATGAGACAAATTGCCTGATGGTCACTCCCGCAAATGTTTTGGTCCTTACTTAACCTGGATCCTTCCCTGGAGATGTCTTCCATCTGTATTTGGAGAGTTAGTTTGTCATCTTTTACCGGAAGCTCAGTGAACAAAGACTGAGATTCTGCTGGCTTCTCTTCTTTTCCTCCTTTCTTCCTGCCTTCTGCTGGGTGAATTACTTTGGTGTTACTGTAGCAACATCTGCAAAGAACAGCTTTCAGAAATAGCTTTGAATCTATTATGGTTTTTTTCTTAATTGATCAGAAAAACCGTATTCTGTGAAATAGACATACTTTTATAAATTCAGATTTTATCTTTCTTTGTTTTCTTACTCATTGAAAGTTCTCTGAATTGTATGGAGTAGATTTGGGTTTTCCTGGGGTTATTCTGGGGTTTTGTTTGGGGTTTTCTGTTTTGTTTGTTAATAATACACCACCAGTCAAACAATTAAAAAAAAAAAAACCCAAACAAAAAAAAGCTTTTCTAGCCTTAAATTGGGTAATGGTATCAGAACCAGTAATTCTTCAAAACAATAGGACAGAAATATTTTATTTTTTTCTTAATAGAAAAAAATAAAAGGAACTGGTTGAATATTCTGATAATTTTCATGGCTATTAGGCAGGTGTTTTTCCTACCAAGAAAAATGAGAATATCTGATAGAGAATTTGTTGAGAGCGAAAAATGGTTAGCCTTTTGTAAATTACGACGCCAGCCACGTCAACGCCACCCGCGTATCTTTTCGCCTGTTGGAGTTCTTAATGAGAGGGATGGGACTATCGTAGTCATTCACAGTTTATTGCTTAAAATAACAAACAAGGCATCAGTCTCTGAGGCATGAGATTTAGCTACAAGCCGCCATGACCAGGAATAGTCACAAGATTTAGGGTTACCAGACAATTTATAACTTTCTAATCCAATAGACACTTAAAACGAAACTTTTTTTTGACTTTGTAACCTATCACCTCTGGTAGTTTCTACTACACTGCGGTGGCTTCTTGACCAATAATATGTCCTGTCACGTACACCTATATATTTCTATTGTTACATCTAAATCCTTAACTTAATACTATAAAATTACATTATTATACTTAAAACCCTTTAACCATAACACCCAATACATTTTCTCACTTATAACTACAGAAACTCAGGCTTGTAATTCTCTTGTTTAAGGTCCATAAATCTCTGTCAATTAAGCCAGACCTAGTTTCTTCCAGGGCTTTAAATCAAACCCACCACTATCTGTAGAAGCTTTTACTCCTGTGTTTCCTACAGCCTTTAAGAGTAGGTTGGCAATCTCCTTGGGTTATTGCTCCATACCAATAAAGAAGAAACAAAAAGACGTCTTATTCAGTAAAAAAAGAAACAGGTTTTCAAGTACTAACAGTAACCCTATGTTGGTCTCATAATTATAATGAACATATTTTGACACATTATCAAAAAAAGAGGCTGTTGAAATACCAAGGTGGAAAGTTCTCAGGCCAATGCCTATATTCCAGTATAGGGTAAGATTATAACCCAAATACCAGAATTAAGCTTCACTTCATGCAGACCAGTGAACACTTACCACTGTTGTTTGACCATTAATTCATAATATGATTTATACAGACATATCAAACCCGCTCTTTAACTACTTCTTTGATTAAATTGTGATGGAAATAAATGATCCAAATAAAATCAGTAGATATGAGGACTGCTGGATCATGCTGTATGATGGGTTTTACATAATTCAAACCTTAATGTGTATCCAATATGCTTAAATCACATTGCTAATTTTTCTTTAAATAGTTTGCATTACTAATTTGCTTCTAAGAGATTTCTGCCAATCAAGTTAAGTACTTTCTGCAAACTGCTTACATTCCTGTCAAAGCGTTCTTGTTATACTAAACTCCCACATTCTGTTCTAGTTCCATTTTAGTTACTTTGTTATTATTTTTTTTAATCTTTCCTCCCACAGAGTGTTAGCAACTTCTTATTGATGGGCATCCAGGAAGCTGAACGCAATATTTATTTTTAAAATATATTCATTTAATCAGTGTAGATCTAGATAATACCTAAAAAGGCAAATTCCAGGTTTTGAAAGATGTGTGTGGGTGCACCAGCAGTTCTGCCAGTCTTGCAGCGAGGCACGGTGCACACCAAAACCAACTGCTAAGTTCCTCTTGAATTCCACTTCACAAATATTCCCTTCCAATGTTTTGTTTTCCAGGTATCAAAAAATGTTAAGGAAACAGTTAAGTGTGAACAATTCACAAGATCATAAGAGAATAAATGGTCTTTGGACAGTGTACTTGCTTTGGAAATGTAGTGTTAGGCATATTCTTTTTCTCTTAGCGGAAAATACATTCTTATCAGTGTGTGTATTATGTTACTGTATGGTAACTCATTATCCTGTGTAAACACTATATTGGGATAATAAGAACATTGTGAATGCTTTAAAAACACTCTTTACATCTAATTCACGGAAACATTAAGGGATTTTAGCTTTGACAAGCAACATTTTCCCCTTGGGAACAACAGTTTTGAAAGAAAGACAGCTCAGCTAGTTTGTCCACTACAGTAATTTAAGGCTAACAAAATATATTAATTCAAAATAGCAGCACTAAGAAAATTTTTAATTTTCAGGCAGGCCTTCATTCTGCTCAGAGTTCACAATGTGTGTTCAGAATGCAAAATGTGCACACAAAGGAAGGCAGGATTTTTTTTTTTTGGCAGTGAAGTACCTAATAAGAAAAGGTGTTGACCCACTATTCATTTCTTATTTTAATTCTCCTTACTCAAGCAAAATTCCCTTTTGAAATTCATCACCTGACTTCCATTGAAATTTTGATAAAAGAACATCTGTATTTGTTCACAATGGACAATTCTTTATTTTTCTTTCCTCACACTTTCTAAAAGGAGCTTTATGTGTATTATATCATGATATTCCATATGTGTTGTCAGTTATGTTTACTGCAATTCCCCAACATCAGCTTTCACCATGTAATTTCCCATTCATCCTTTCAACTGGTGAAGAAGCTTTTAGGGACTTATAAATGTGTATTTTGTGGCAATTTTAGAAAATTTCAAGTGCCAACTTGTATTCCAAGACTCATCCTCACTAACAGTTTCCCTGATTCTGCATATCTTAAATATCAATGGTAGGAGTTAGTCTGTAATGTAACTAAGGAGTTTTTTTGTCCTCTTGTCTCTTAGGCTCTGCTTCCAGTGACTTCAAGGGAAGTTGCATCACAGTGAATGGGAACAGAATTGTACCACAGAGGACCCAAATTCTTTCCTAACTCTTTGGGTCATGTATATCATAGCGGTCTTGTGCAGACAGAATTGTCTGAATTATCCTTTATTTTCTTTAACTTTTGAATTCTTATTTTAAATGGATGTGATGTTCCCCTTATGTTCTGGCGAGATTTTGTTAGACTGTTTTCTTTAGTTTAATTTGGGTTTGTGACTTTTTGTTTCTTTGGGTTTTTTTAACCCTACCTCCTAGGCTCCTTGACTTTCATGGAGCTTTATTAGTTCTAACAGGCAAAAAACCTTTCCTTGTATTTTTGACAGTATTCACTTTAAAATAAAACTCAAATACATGAGGTTAAATTATTTCAGTTTCTTTCTCTGTCCGCTGTATTGGGTAATTTGTCAGAGGTCTGCCTCATTCCTTGTTTGAGTTCTCTTCCATTCAGTTGCATCTCTATCCACAACTGTTTCCAACCAGCTCTTATGTAAGGATTTAAAGTGCAGATCTATATAATATAAAGTTAATGGTTTAATGGAAATTATTTTAGCATGCACCAGTGTTAAATAACTTGCACTTGCTTTTCAGAATCCAGGGATTATGATGTTCTTTAGTGCTGTGTATTCAGAAGGCACATTTAGCTAACTGGCCACCTAGGTCCATTGTATCAAATACAGAAAATAAATGAATAAACAGGGGTCTGTTAAGAATGTGACCTGTGCAATGTGCACCAGAAAGACAGGAGTGCTAGGGCTTCTGCTGGGTAGATATTCAGAAGGTCTACTGAAAAATCCGTTGAAATCTTGGGGACACAGTCATTCCTGGTGTCCCCAGGAATATGCATCAGCCTTTTTAGGTGTGGTTTGTTTGTTTGTTTTGGATGTCTTGGCAGATGTTGTTGCTTGATTGGGGTTTTTGGGGTGATATGTAGCTATTTTGTTAGCTTGTTTGCTACTTGAACTCCTTGAGTGGTTTGGTGTTGGGTTGTTTGTTTTTGTTCTTGTTTTTAACTTTGTATGAGAAAGTCGTCATTTGAAGAGTTCTTGTTTTCTGGATCAACTTCCAAAAACCCTTCAGCTGATTATACTTGAAACATAATAGAGAATTGCTTCAAGAAATCAATTAACTGCAGCTGGTTTGTTCTTGGGTAAGTCTTAGTTACTAAGCTTATTTTCTATTTTAAGCTATCCCATATTTGCCTTCTATGTTGCCTCCTTTCTTACTGTTTGGGAAATACTAGCCCCTGGGACAAATAAATTAAACTCTTAATCTTACACAAGAACACGTTAATAGATTTTCAAAAACAATAGGTGTTTTTACTCCATTCCCTTAGTCTGTTCTTTAAGTCACAATGTCTAATGCTTGCAAAAAGACAGCCAAGCCCTTACTGTGAAAAGTAGCAGAACTCATGAGAGAAAGTAGATTTATTCATATGGGCTCTGTAGCCATGCAAAATTTATGGCTTTGGAAGTTCTAAGAAGGGCTTGATGCATTCAGTTGTCTTGGTATCAAGAATATCTTTGGAGCACTATTTAGTGTGCTTTGTTTCCCTCAATGAATATAACAAGGTCATCACTCTGATGTGCTTTTGCTTTTGAAGAATATAATCATTGGTATGTGTGGTTTCGAACTGCAGTGCATATAACTTAGAGTGCAATTTAAATCAAATTCTGATACATTACAGTAATTTCCATTGCGTGCTTTTCTCTGCCAATCCCAGTGAATAAGATTCTAGACAGAATTAAGTCTTGATCTGTACTATTGGTATGGGAAGTGTTAGTACATTACAGACAGTTGCAAAATATCCTTCCAGTTGTCTATTTTTGTTTTTAAAGGTGCTGAAATTCAGATGTTTTTTAATTGTTCAACAATAAATGTATTGTTGTCATGAATTTAAAAATGTGTACGGACATTTCTAATATTCTGGTTTAGATTTTTAATGCTTAATTAAATCTACTTTAGTCAGCTGAAGTCCATTGAATGTGTGCTTTGCCTCAAAGTCATAACTCTCATGGCTTCTGTGATTCTGTTAGTTATTTTGTATAGCTTCAGAATGATAGATTTAAGACTTTTTATAGTTATTGAAGTTGAAATTTATCTTGATTCTAAGTCTTTCATGTTTTAGTGGAATCTGCAATAGAAATAAAAATTTAAATCTAGGAGAACTCTCTGGTGACCTTTTTTCTAGTATATCAAATATAGAGTTTGATAAACTTTTGTAATCATTTACTGCAGACAGATCTTATGAGAGACTTCACCTTCATATAGTTACATTTCTTGTTATCACAGGCAGGTTAATATAAAAGTTAAAAGTAATTTTAATTTCTGACTGTGATTGTATCCTTGGTTTGCAGATAGTGACAATACTTGAAGCATATGATCCTTGACTACTATTGATTCCTAAATATAGAGGTTTTGGTGTCCCCTTTTGGTGCTGGACAAGTCTTTCAACAGCGACTTTTGAGTAGCACATTATGTATTTTGCTAAACAAGTTATGGAAAAGATAGTGAGTTCTTAATGGTGGATTTTTGGTGTTTCTTTTCTCTTGTGTTTATATAGATAGTAAGCTTTTTGTGCTATCCTAAAGTAGGTCTCATAAGTACTATGTGTTTTTAGCAGCTTTTATAATAATATTACAAATTTTACAGTTTATAGGGAAACTATAATTTGCTGAGTGATCTCCTAGGTAAAATTGGGCTGGTTTTCTTTCACATGTTTCATGCAAGTAGGTACACATTTCTTTTGAAAGTCACTAAAACTATAATGAATGAGAGGTGTGGATAATAATGAAACCAGGATGAAAGAAATTGGGATTCTAAATATTTTTATGAAAATCTGAGAACTTTTTTCAAAGACACCGCGTCTTTTCAGTTCTTCCTTTAAAATAATTAATTTCAAAGCATGTGAAAAGACAAACAACAAAAAAAACCAGAACTCTTCATAACTAAAAGCTTGTTTGTATCTTTGCATGTATTTAGGAAGCTGTAGATTTTCTCAAACACCAATGTAACAAGTGGTTTACCAGGCCCAAGAAATCTTACAGAAGAAAATTGTTTTCCTCTGTGAACAATAAAATCCCACATATGCAACACTTTTAGTCTAACTGCACAAGAAAGGGCATGGGCTTAGATCTTTGATTTGCACCTATTAGCTCCTAAAGTTTTCCATTTATTGGAAAATTGGTTTTTGAAACCTGAAGTGAATAACTTCAATCAATCTCCTCACATTGTATTCTCAGATGAGTGTATTGAAGCTTCCACAGAAGGAATATGACTACTGGTTATTTAATTTTTGAAACTGCTTTTTGAGTCCCAGTCACAACAGTTTGACAAAATTTCTTAGCAAAACCTTGAATCATTTCTTGTACCTTTAGGTACAGCATATTCATTATTTAGTTTGTTTAACAGAACACACTGGTAGTGATAATTCTATTTGTACTGCATGCTTTACTGCAAAAAAAATTGTTGAGAATATCTAAAAGAGTATAGAAATAGACAGGTTTAGTAAAATAAGTCAAGCTTTTTTTTTTTCTGGTGCATTTTATAAAAAAAATCTGGCTTTTTCAAGGTGCTTACTTTAGAGTTTCTAAAGTAACAGACAGCGATACTCTCTTAAACAGCAATCAACCACATTTTGCATCTAAAGACTTCAACCAGAAACTTTGT
Source organism: Dicrurus megarhynchus (assembly GCA_013399195.1). Taxonomy (NCBI): domain Eukaryota; kingdom Metazoa; phylum Chordata; class Aves; order Passeriformes; family Dicruridae; genus Dicrurus; species Dicrurus megarhynchus. The sequence continues at coordinate 243,026 of VXAD01047014.1, read as the reverse complement.
GCACACATTTAATTGATAATTATTATTATTAATAATCCCTAATACAAAGAAATTATTAATTCAGCTTATTTGCTCAAGGGATGCATTTCTTATTGAATAGGATAGAAGATATTAGCAAGTTAATATCTTCCCACTGTGGTAGAAAGTGAGTGAAAATTAATGAAAATAATAGGCTTTACTTAGATAATTTCATTGTTGTCATAGCTTTACCTGCCCTGTTTTATGACTGCCTTATTGTCTGTAGTGAAATTATTATCTTAGCTCTGCCAGAATGACTTTATAAAACAGCTAAAAGGGATCAAATTACATAAATTAAGTATTTTTGCACCTTGTTGCTTTCATTAATTGCTTATGCATGTTGAGGGTTTGTTGGGGTTTTTTTGTGTGGCTCCCCTGATGTTGGCAGAAGTGGGGGAGGGATATTTTTATTTTTTAAGTACATGCAGGATGCCTACATTCCAAGAGAAGATTCTACTTGTGGACTCTGCTGGTTCCTCATTTTTCAATGGACCATGTGACTGTAGAGGGAACTGAAGATCCCGAAACAGGAATTGAAACTTTCTCCTTTCTTAGATGATAGGCTCCTCAGGGACACACCTCTGAAGGATATCAAGTTTTTCTGTCTTCACTAGGACATGGGAGTATATATGATAACAACATTTCTCTAAATATTTGTTCACAGGAATACTGAGGCACTCTACCAAAGATACCAGTAGGTGGTGACAGGTACAAATTATGATCTTAGGAGAATGCATAGTTCATAGTGTTACTTTTAAATACCTCAGATAACGCTGTTTTCATGAAATGTCATCTTCAGACAAGATTAACCAAAAGGGGAAAAAAACCCTGAATTTGTCCACCCATGAAAGCCACCGTCACCTGCCACAGCTGGGCAGAGGAGAAAAAAAATATAATGAAGGGTTCGTGAGTTAAGATAAGGACCAGGAGAGACCACAAAGGGCAAAACAGGCTCAGCTTAGAGGCACAAGGTGACTTTATTACTAACAAAATAGGAGGAGGAGAATGAGAAGTAAAATAAGCCCTGAAAAACACCTTTTCTTCCCCCAACCCTTTCCACCGATAGTACAGGGAGACAGGGCGTCGGGGTTTGGTCAGTTTGTCACCTGAGATTTTTCTTTTGCTGCTCAGGGAGAGGAGTTCTTTCCCTGTGCGACTGNGCCTCCTGCCCCTCCTTCTCCACTGGCCTTGGTGTCTCCATGTTGTTTCCCTCACATGTTCTCACCCCCTCCTCTTCTCTGGCTGGAATTAAAACTGGGCGCCCCACTTTGTTTTGATTTTCTTCTTAAATATGTTATCACAGAGGCATTACCATCATGTCACATTGGCCCAGCCTTGGCCAGCAGCGGGTCCACCTTCAGAGCCATCAGGGATTGGCTCTGCCGGACATGGTGGAAGCTTCTAGCAGCTCTAGCAGAAAGCACCTCTGTAGCCCCCCACTACCAAAAACCAGGCTGGGCAAAACCAACACAATTTTCCACCACTGAATAGATAATGGGATAATTTAGACAAAAGAATTAAAAATGCCTATGGGAAATGTTTTTGCGGGAAATTCATTGTAGGAATTGAAAAAGCTCTTTGAACGGAAAATTCTCTGCTAACTCTCTGGGGCAGGCTGTTAAACCTTTCTTGGTTTTGCTGTTGTATTTGTTCAATAAAAAACAGTAATATCGACACATCTACCGTTTTCCTGTGTGTCATAAAATGCTCCCTTAACACTTGAATCCAGTAGCATCACTTCTGCTGGTAGTAGCCAGGCCTGCCAGAAAATGCATGTTTTTCTATTTAGCTTGCTAGGCGTATTTGCTTTTCCTTCAGCTCTTCTTTTCTGTATGACATGCCAGCATTTCTTAGTTCCATCACATCCTTATGCTTGCTTTCAGTATTCATTTTCTTCTAGTTCCAAATTTTTTGCCAAATGTTCTGTTGCTTCTGTGGATGTGTTTGCAGCAGGCTCCCTCTGAGTGTCTGTGTTTCATATTTGAACAGCTCATCAGTAGGCATATCAATTCTCTTGCTGGGAATTTGTTTTCTTCCTCAAAGAGATCTTTGAGGCTTGATGTTGACAGCTTTTGTCTTCCCCTGAGGCAATTTTCTTTAGGGTCTCTGGATAGTCTGTCATCTGCTTTTATAGAAATAAAAAGGCAAACAACTATGCTAATTACTTCAAATATGGCTCGCATGTAAAAATTGCTACAAATGGCAAAAACCTTGATTTGACCCTTTTTTCTGGACATAATCTTTCAGACTGTGTATGCATCTTTATACCTTGAAAGTATCTATGTTTCTTTCAAAAAAAAATTAAATTGTGAGAATTGTAATATGTGCTGTCTTTTGAGCACTTTATAAATCTCGCAGCATCTGTTGCTTTGAAACACTCCTTTAACCAGGCTGAAAATGGAAATATTTCCGCTTATATTCCCTTCTTTTCTTCTGCACCTCCTACCAGATAAGTGACAAACACAGGCATGGGAGGGAGGGAGCGAGGGAGGATCCTGAGCACACTGAGAGCCCCGGATCACTCTCTGTTCACAGATCAGCAGAGAAAGCTCCGTGACAGAGCGCGGGTGGGACCGGGGGAAGCGCGAGCAGAGTTTGACTTCCTGGCGACATTGGAGGAGGTGTGATGTGGCAGGTGGCAATGTAGCACTCTTGCGGAGACCAGTCAGGAGTAATGGGCTGGAAAATCCAAGGTCACCAGTGCAGTATCATCCTGGTGCTTACTATTGGTGTTGCATAAAGCACTGGCTCAGATTATTTAAAGCACAATTGGAGCGGGGAAAGAAAAACGTGGAGGGGAGGACATGATGCAGCACAGTGGTTTTTTTTGCAGAGACCTTGTTTTTTAGGTGAGATTTATTTTAGTTTTATTTTAGAGGCTTTTAAAAGATGCTCATTTGGTCTTTCATTTGACAGCTGGGCACTGTTATACATGGCAACTGCCACCTTTTCCTGAAGTCATGCAGGCTTTGGTGCTGGGTAGTGTGGAATCTAGCCCAGCTGCTGTTAAACTATTCAGAGCAGTATTTTAATTTTTTCCTCCCAACTTAAACTCAGAAACAAATGCCTTTTTTTCAAGTGAGATTGAAAAGGATAACCAAGTATTAGAAGCAAGAAGTACTGCCCAGTGAGTTTGTTGACAACCAGCACTAGGTGGCCCTGCTTCAGCAGGGGATTTGAACCAGATGACATCCAGATGTCCCATCTAACCTCTACCATTCTGTGAAGTTCAGAATCCCAAAGGATGGAAGGAATTTTTTTAGTGACTAAATCTTTTTCTTGCATTTGAGCACAGTGAACTGCTTACTCTTAGCTTGCTCCCACACTCTTGTGTAGGCTGAAATGTCACTGCAGCGTGATATGTTAGTGTGTTTCTAGAGAGTGATGTAGGATGTCAGACTAAAAAGAGGGAAGTGATCTTTGCTGCAGAGCAGTATTTTTGCTTTTTCAATTCAAGAGCTAATCATACAACATTTTTCAAATTTCACCTAACTATAATGGGACATATTTGCAAATTCTAGCAGTAGATTATACAAACCATCATCCTATCTGTTCAAGTAGCTCAGAATATGGTTTTGTTTGGGTGGGGTTTTTTGGGCTTTTTTTTTTATTTTTTTACAGCCTGATCAGTTTTCTCTTCTTATAGGAAGACTTAAAAAGGAAAACAAGGATCAATTTTGCAGTAGAGCTGTCAAAATAATTGTTTCTAGTTTGCACATGTGTGGATTTTGAGGGCCAAGGAGTACTGGTTTCAGACTAAATCTGAGAAATCACACATCTGAATTCTCTGACAAATAAGAACTTTCTGTTCCTTTAGATTTTTAGTTGAAACTGATGTTCTTGTCAGCATCCCAGATGATACCAGTAATGAAACTGCCAACATTGTCAACTCCATTGGGCTAGCTGCCTGTTTCTGTCAAGGATTCAAGATGCAGGACAGCCCTGCTAGCAGACTCCCTGGGGCTATTGCTCTGCAGCTTCAGGAGTCCCTGGCTCTGAGGGAGACTTAATAATGTCTGACTTAAACCAAAGGGTGCAGTTGTCTCTGGCCCTTGGGCAGGTACATCAGGAATCCAGGTAAAAGATTAAACAAAGCTGATGGTGCCCAGCATACTTAGAACATAATGTTTAGGGATCAGCTTTTCTTTGATGAAACTTGACTTCATAAAAATATCCCTGACTAGTTTTACCTTTCAAACCAGATCAGACATATCTGGTAGGGACTGTGCAGCGCAACATGTGTAGTAGTTTTGTGTAGCAAAAGAGGAGATAAGATGCCCAAGCCTATCAAACAGGTGTATTTTTACCTTTCAGATCCTATCAATTCAGCATGGTAGATATTTGAAGCACAGAGACCCTGTCTACATTTTGAAGCTTATGCAATCGAAACATATTTTTCCTATATTTGAGAGATCTTTTTGTCTTGACTTTTCATCATCTTCTACTATGACTCAGGGAGGGCACCATGAGCTCACTACATCATTCTGTCTTTTATGTTTGCCTCTGTGGTTTTCCTTATTCTCACCTGAATCTATGCACTCAGAAGTTGAAACAAAGTTATCCCACAAAACATCTTTTTGGATCAAAGGACACAAATTTTTTTAAAGCTTCATCCTCCCCCTGTATTATGCAGCCTACCAACCTCGCCACTTCCTCTTTTTGAGTGTAGTCCATTCATGTCTCTAACCCCCACATTTATCCTGTAGCCTTCATCATCTCTCTTATCCCACCTTTTCAGAATTCTCTTGCTTATAACCTGTAACTTGCCGGAGAGAAATTCCTACCAGCTACATTTTCCTGTTCTCCCATTTCCAGTACCTGAAAACAGATTATTTAAGAGGCATTCTTTAAAGAAATTGAGAATATTAACTGCTCTGGAAGTTAGCACAGTTTCCTTGAGGAGGTTCAGAGTACTTCTGCTATTGAATTCTGAGACACAGCATGCAGATCACCTGTGCTATCTGTGTGTTGTCTTGGCTGGATGTGCCATTCAGCATAATCATGTATATTTAAAATTAAAAAGTAAGAGTTTTATTTCTTTAGCAGAAAATTAGAGGAGCTGAGACAGCTCATTTGGCACGACAGCATTCCATTGAGCCAAAAGGTAATTTTCAGAGACTGCATCTTTGGTAAGTATTCCTGCAGCAGTGGGGTAGTGATTTTAATGCGCAGTGCTGCATTTTAATAGCCAATTGAGATGGCTATTAAGATATAGCATTGTACATTAACATCACCGCTTCACAGACAGCGGCTGGTGGCTGCTCCTCAGCTGACAGCTCTCTGCATTCTACTTCATAACAGTGGTTTTCTTTGTAGCTCCTCTGATCTCCAGAAAGAGAAATAAAAATCATTATCTAGTTAATATTTCACACTGTGTTGGGCATGCAGATCCCAGGAGGAGAAGCAGGAGGGTAGTGATGCTGAGTACAGGGACTGTGAGGCAGAGGAGGAAAGAGTGTGAGAGAGGAAATCCCTCTGTGAAAGGATCATTTCTTGGTTTTCATCTAGTAGACTCACTTTGGCTCAGGGAAAACATGGTTCACAACCCTGAGACTTGGGATACAGTGCTTAGGGGAGCACTGTGTAGCAGAAGTAGCTTGTGTAGCTAAGATACTGAAAATTCATGAGACCCTGAGAAATGTGAGCAACTGCCAGGAAAAAGGGTATAGCTGAAAAATTGCATGCGCTTGAAAACTTTTCAGGACTATTTAAGATAATCATTCAACTTTTAGTCTTTGCACTTAGAAGAAACTAAAGGACAGTAATCAACGACCTATTATTTGATTAGACATTTCCTTGGCTATAGTTTTCTATCCTGATGTGAAAAAATTTTTGCTTGCTATCAGATTGCACCTAAACAACTTCCCTTGCAAAAATGAAGAAATTAAGGAAAAATGTCTATGACATTGAAGGCTGACATCTCTCTGACAGTAGTTGTGAAATGGCTTTCAGAATTAGGAAAAAAAAAAGAATCATTGTAATATCCTTCTCTGCCCTAACTTTCTGTCCACTGCCTGTGTGGATTAAGTCTGCAGATAGCCTAGGACGAAGAAGGATGCTGTTTCAAAATGTTGTATAACAGAGGGAAAGATGTATTCAGAAGCTCCCTTGAATGGCCTTACTGTATCCTTTGATCTCTGCATTTTCCTTAGGAATGAGCTACAGCAATTCTCTATCTTAGGACTTCGTCTCTGAAAATTTGCTTGAAGCAGAGCTATGAAGGCCACTGACTGAGATCAGTAGCTTTGCCTTTCGAATTCTGTTAAATAGAAATGTTTATGAGTGTATTTCCAGTTAGAAAATTTTTAAAAACATGATATGAAAACTTTCCAGGAAATTGTGAGTTAGTGCTTAAAAAGAAATTAGTATTTATGAATACTCATAGCATTCTTTCCAAAGATACATGGAACTGCAGGATGGAATTACAGCCTTAAACTTCAACCTATAAGTATTGATAGTTTTACTAAACATTTGTGAAGACAAAATCGAGAAGCAATGTAGAGATAAAAATATCAAAGTGATTTAAGCAAAAATATCAAATAGATTTAAGAGAAAGTACACAGAAAGGTACTTGTTTAATATTTAACCTGCTAAAGAATGTATTCATATTTAGTTTTCTACATGTCTTTTCTTTGTAGTAGCAAATCCCATCACCTGTGTGTGAGCCTTCTTACAGTTCTCTGGGTTATGAGATGCCATGTGTAAGAATAGGGTCAAATTAGTATGAAAAAATTTTATTTTGGTGTTTTTATTGTTAGGAATTGACTTATCAAGTACTGCCTTTTAAAAAATATTTCACAAATGCAATGATAAAAATATTTTTTAACATGAAGGATTAATTCAGGCTAGAAAATATCTACTGTATATCTAAGCACCTTATCTATGGAAAATCAGATGTATTTTCTCATTTGGTATCCACAGTATTCCCAAAGAATTAGTGACTTGCAGTACCAACAGGCCAAAGCCTTGCAGTGTACAGTGATCAAAAGACTTGGAGAGAGAAAACAATGTTAAAGGGTAAAGATTTTGAATATTTTTTAAATTATTCTCATGTAATAATGTTGGCTTCAGGAATTTTTTCTTTCTTACCAAGCAAAAAGTGATGAACCATTTACATTTGCTGTGTACTGTATTCTGCTGTTCCTAACTCGGAAGATCCAATTTGAATGTGTGTTTGTTTTGCTATCATGCTATATTTAAAACTCTGAGGAAACAGAGCAGCAGTTCATTATTTTCATGCTGTTATGCGCCACTAGAGGCCATCATATACCTCCTTAAATATTAGATAGTTGTGCAAATTATTCCAGAGATGATGTGAATACCTGATGAATGTACGAGTCTATATAAAAGGGCATGGGGAAGCTTACTTGAGGGAAGGCTTTAATATAACTGATTATTGTGAACACCATGTGTTTTAAGGCTAATTCTAATTGATTCAGAGCACCTCTGTCCTCTCATACATTGCTGGGTAACCTTTGAATAGCTCGTGGAGTGTACGTGGCAAGGGAACTCTGGAGATGGCAGCTGTTCTTGGCACATGATCTACGTCAGTTAATACAGTCAAGCTTAGAACATAAAGCGGGAATCTTTTAGATTTTTATATGCTTGGATTAGAAATTAAATTATTTTTTTCCCCTTTATCTTCCCATCTAGAAAATGGGATATCATTCTTGATCCTCCCACAGACTACATATAGAGATTCATTAACAAGCTAACATATAGTTACTACTCTAAGTTACTGCCTGATACATAAAACAGACCTTGTGTTACACAGTTGTACTCTTTTGAATTGTGGAAACAAATGACTGAAATTATAGAGGAATTACAGGTAGCATGATTTTAACTGTGAAAAAAATCAAATTAACATTCATATTATGCAATCAGGAGGTGCTACCAAGAGTAGTAACACAAGAGGATGGTAAAAAAATGAATGAGTTTTACAGTGGGTTTGGCTGAATTTCTGAAAGGGCTATGGTGTGACATGGACCTTATCCAGGAGATCTTTTCTACTGCTTTGGTTTTCAGTTTCACTCCTTCTGGCAAACTAACAATTCAAAGAAATATAGCTTATTTTACTTTCTTTTTGCAGACTTGCTGATTTTTTTTTTTTTTAATGTAACAGCTTATTAATATGTGAAAGCCTTGCATGTGTCTTTGGGAAGTAAATAATTAGAGTAGAAGTATTGAGTTATCTGAATTAGCTTGGTGTGCAGTATTTTCTTATTGAAACATTGAAAGAGACCAAGATATATAACAAATGTCAAGTACTACTGTAGCACTTCAAACCTACTTTTTTGATAATACAAACAGCAATCTGCATGTTCTACAAAATATTCAAGTATTTTTTAAAATAAGAAAAGGGTATTATATCATACAGGGCAAAAAAAAAAGAAAATGAGTATAGCAAAAGTGATGCTATATAAGTGCAATTGTCACAACAGTCCATGCTGATTTCTGGGTTGAGTTTTTGTTTTATTTTGTTGGTTTTTGGTTTTTTTTGCAGGGAAGGAGGGGAATTTATTTCATATCTCTTAGTCATTTTATGAAAATGACCTTGTGCTTCAAAATTATAATGGAGGACTTCTCCAAATTATTGCAAAAATCTCAATGTATCCTGGAGTTATCAGCAAAAAGAAGTCATGCTCAAGAATTTTCTTTTTCCCCACTAGACTTTGGAAAAACATATCCCAGTTTTACAAAGCTCAAGATCATTAATCTCCTGATAAAGGAAATAAAATTTAATATGTTGTTATTCAGATGAAAGAAAAAAGGATAAGAGACCAACACAACATCCTAGCTCAGTATGCAGTAGCCCCTCAACAGATGAATAACATTGAATGTTATTCATTCAATAAACAAGTGCAAGTGTAAGTGAGAGGGATTTCACTTATAAATAAGTATAATATCACTTCAAAAAGACAAGAGAAATCTCTCACTTTAGGTATAATAAATAAGGTCATTTCAGAAACACATCTTTCCTCAGAGGACATAAAATTGCGTGCAGTTTTCTTAGTTTTAAACAGGTTACGGATGTTGGCAAACCGAGGCAGAATAAATATTTTGCTTTGCTTTCAGATCTTTACTGTTATGAAAATAGGGATTTTGTGCCCATGCTTTGGAGTCCAGATCAAGTGGATTGCTGAGAAGGTGAGTCTGTTAGAAAGGTCCACTTCCCTCCTTGGGGACAAGCCACACCGTAAGGAAAAATAAGTGGCTTTTAAAGAAATCTACTTGATTGAGTCTTGAAAAATTTGTATTTCTGCATTACCTGCAGAAATACAAATTTTCATGGTCACCTGGTCCGTGCATACCGGGCCACCCAGACCAAACGGAAAATAGAGTGTGGTGTGGACAGCTGCCTTTGTCACACTGTAAGTGCCCTAATGCAAGGCCTGCTCTGAGGGCTTGTTGTCTGGGCCTAAGTGGTGCATGTCTGGTCTGTAGGGCTTCTGCACACAAACTGGCACATCTGTGTGTCTTTCTACTGTGTCAATTTATCAGTTTAATGTTTGCTAACTCCAAAAGGACTGAACCATGCTTCACTGTATGGTGTAGACATGTGATTTTGAGCGCGTTGCTTTCCATCTTTGTGACTTGATTTCCCACCTGGGAGATGGTGATAACAATGCTAATGTGTCTCATTATTGTCTTGCCTATTTAAACTGTAAGCTCTTCAGGGCAAGGGCTGTCTCATACCATATGTCTTCACAGAGACAGTCAGAATGAGTCACTGATTGCATTTGGGGTCTCCTGGTGCCACAATAATTAAAAGAGAGACAATAATATTAAAAAGGAAGAAAAGGGAGAAGGTAGGTCTGGTATCAAGAGGCTTTCAGATTTCCTAGTAGCAGCCCAAGAGTAAGAGAAGAGCTTATCTCTGAGGAGAATCCTTGCTTTTTCAACTTTCTCAACTCTAAATGTCATATTGGTTTTCAGAGAAGTACAGTAGGAAAGCTTTGAAAACAGGGTAATCCAGAAGTTAATGGAGATCCAAACTGGAAGAGAAGGATTAGCAGTTTGAGTTACTGCAAGTGGATGGGTTGGAGAACAGATCAACTTTTTGACAGGAGAGCACTTAGAAAATTAGTGTTGCCTCCTTCCTCATTAGAGAATGAACAGATGCTTCTGGGCGTGGATGAGGTGTTTGCAGTCACAAGAGGAAAAAGGCAGACTGAAGTGATGGATACTCATCCACATTCTGCTGGAGTACATCAGTTGGCTGACAGAGTTGTATTCTGTCCCAGGTTATGGGAAGAATCTTAGTAAGATAAGAAAACTAATGAAAGTGGTTACTAGAGATGACTGCTGAAATATAGCCATGCATGCTAGTATGCTTTGAGATTGCTAAATCTGGGTTTTGTTTGGAAATGTTTGTAAGATTTGGGTCCAATACCCTTTTTGTGTGTCAGCTGTGGACTGGTCTGCAGAACTAAATTTCCCTTCATTCAGGTTTCAATGAAATACACCCCACACAGTAAATCCCTATTTACTCATCATCCTTCTTGTGTAAATGTTCAGATTGCTTCATCATGGTCTGTTTTATCACTAGTAGATGTTTCTGTAGCTGATCAGAATGTTTCCCATGGATTCTATACAGTAGGCAACAAACTGAGTTTTGCTCTAAAGGCTTTTACGGATTTCTGTCTACACCTCAGGTTTGAATCCTGGCACAGAAAGAGAGCAAAAATATATCATTAATACTTAACTAGTCCATGAATTTCATATTTTAGACTTATTTAATACCCATATATTTTAACAATGTTTGCAAAAAGTATTAGGACCGTAGTTATAAAGATATCCTGTGCTGAAATGACACAGATTACAAGAGCCAAAGTTTCTCATCATTACGTCCCTTTTACTACTTATAAAAATCCACATACTTAGGTCAGAGTTTTGAGAAGCTTCCAGTCTGAAATGTAAAACAGACTGTTGGCTTTGAATTTAGTTTTTTCAAAATAGGGTTATGGCATTAGTAGAGTAATGAGTAAATTCTTATTCATTCCCCTGCACCCTATTTACACAGAATTGAAAAACCCCAAAATTTGTTTTCTGATACAATGCAGGCCTCCAGATCTGGACAGGAAGACCTCTTAGCAAAGCCTTATGCATTTGACATGCAAATTGAAGCAGCCTGTGAGAGAGCAAACTTGCCTGAAGGTAAATTTATCAAAGTATCTTTGGGTTTATTTCCCTGTTTTTCTTTGTGTATTGAGCCTGTCTCTGTCAGCAACTTTATATGGTACTGGTATTCACTTTATCTTAACATCTTCATTCGAGTTTGTGTCCTTATCTTTTCACTGAAGTGAGAATTTTGATTACAGGCCATTAGAAATATCCAGAGCAAGGTTAAATTACTGAATGTACCTTTTTTTTTCCCTGACTTGGATAGAAAATTTTTTCTTGTAGAAACAATTATTAAAGAAATTATGCTTAACAGGGAGAGCTGTAGAACTGTCTCTACTCCCTGCTGGGGGTGTGATTTCTTAAAGCAGTGAGGATTCATAATGGCTCTGGTCTTTCCTTCCCACTCTCAGTGGTGCCTGGGCACTGCATCCTGCAATACTTTGCAGCATAGCTTTTAGCTTTAAGGGTGCTGGTCTGTAGCTGGTTTCACACCCCTCTCTGCCCACAATTTATCTTCTTTCTGGAAACTCTGCTTGTAGCTGGCTGCATCAATGACTCCATGATTTATGTTAACTTATTTAACAAATGCCTCCATGCCTTTGGGAATTTATAAGATTTTTTAATTGTCTCTATAACATAATTTTTTCCTTTTCTTTTATTTTTACAGTTCAGTCGTGCACTGGTAAGACTCAAATGCTAGAGATGCAAATTATAAGCAAGTTTGGTTCCTTCATAAAAAGTTTCATTATATTGTTTGATACTTATTCAAGAAGCAAAATATTTATTTCCCTATTATTTCTCAATGAGAACAAGTTCTATTCATTAACCATTTGGCTCAAAACAAAATATTTACTGATTAGCAGTAGAAGCTCAAGTCTTCCATGTTCTATCATTTCCTCCTTATTTTAGAGAAAGAAATTTTCTTAGGAAAAATACTTATTTTAGTAGAAAGATATAACTGAAAAATAAAAGCAAAACATATGTTAAGTGGGAAGGGAATAGATACAGTATAGATACTGCCTTTTTTGTCCCCACATTTACAAAAAGAATGACAAACCTTTGCAAGTGGAGGGGATGTAGGCTTGGAAACAAACCTTTAGTCATATGCATGTTCTGTTTGTTTATCTATAGGTTTTGCTTTGGGTGTATCATCACTATTATTTGAGGATCTTTTTGATCCTTCTTTAATCAATAATAATATTTAAATTTTTATTCATGACTGTAAAAATAGAATTCTTTATGTCAAGTTATATGGGACTATAAGTGAAGGGTACCTGGGTTTAGAAAAGCACAATAAGAGCATCCCTGCCTCCACTAGCTAAGACTAAAATATTACTCTGGATTTCACTGTTCATAAAGGGCACTAACTGGTTTAGATCTGATTGGTAAACCTGCAGCCACAGCAAGAAATACCAGTTATTTTCTGACTCCTTTCTTTTGTAATTTATCTCCTCCTCTAGATCATTATGGCTTGTTAATTTTCAAGATAGGTTTCAAATAAAAAAGTATGGTCCAACTTATTCACAGATTCTAAACACATTAAGTTAATATTTTACTTTTATGGGAATTTCTATTGATTTCAATAGAACTACTTATTATGCCCAATGGTGAATATTTTCTGGGTCAGAGGCTAGTATCGCATAATTCTTAGGAAAAGGACCATATTTATTAGGTTCTCTCTATTTAATAAGGCTTAGTTAAAATTTCTCTGTGAACTTTAGATTAGCAGGCAGATTCAAATTTCCCCAGCAACTGGGATTCAGTAGTTTTGTTGGAGATCATCTGTGAAATAAATTTCAATTTTTAAAAAGCATCTATTATCATGCACATATATTTATCTAAAAAGATCCTCTTTAAACCTTTAAGAGCTTAATGTCATAATTGCTTTTAATGTCTTGGCCAAATGTGAATTAACAAAACCCACTGGAAAATGTGATTATCTGCATCCCAAATTGCAGGGTGACCCCTCTTTGTGAATTCCAAATCAGCTCATTATATTAAAGTCCTACATAAATATTACCACTGGGTAGGGTATTATGGATCTCCTATAATAACAATAATAATTACTAATAATTAATAAAGAAGATGGACTGGGCAGCTTGGGATGCAGTCAAGGCACTACTGTTGGATTAACAGGGTTTTTTTTTTTCCATTTTTATCATATGTCTTCTGTGCTTAGTTGCGATATTATATTTTACCACATAATAGGTAGGTAGACTTTGACAACATGTCCATCTTGTGTGAGAAAAGTTCCAGCTAAATCCATAGAATGAAAAAGTAGGGCATGAAGGACATAGGAAGGCATCAGCATCTGGATTTCTTTACTCCATTTGATCCAATTTCTTTCTCTAATGAATCCTTGATTATCCTAATAGGCTTTCACTGATTGACTGGGAAGCCAGGATATGAACCTGCATGGGTCAAGATCAAGAATTTACAAAACTCAGTTTTTTTGAAACACAGTCCTAGGTTTTGTTCTCCTCCTATCTATTTAGTCCAAAGCAGTGCCAAATTTCTACCAAAAACCACTATTTGTTATCCAATTTTATGGATTTTTATCCAAAGCACAATTAGAATTTTAGAACCATTTTTGAGAATCAATATTCCGAGAGTGTCATTAAATACTTGGCATCCTGATAACTTGTTCAGACTGGACCTGGAGCACATCATAGTTGTCCCTCATCCTCCTAGTCTGTATGAGCTTTCTTCTCTTGAAAACTCAGGTTTAGCAGAGAGCTAGAGGGAGATTTGTTAATTTTGGTAAATCCTCCTTGCTCTAAACAGAAATTCATTCATGATGCAGGAAGGATAAATGCCTACGACTGGGTGTTCATGTTTTTTCAGTTATGTACAGACACCAATGACCTTCAGAGAAAATGACTGGTTTTTGTGTGTTACAGTTAGCAGCAAAATACCACACTAACTAATTAATTTTTAAAAGAATCATCAGGAAGAGCAAGTGACTGTCAGGGTGGGGAACTGCAATAAGCACGGGTAACATTAACATGTTTAACTATGAAAATTACCAAAGCAATTTACCCAGAAACTGTAGCCATTATCAGAATTCTTAACACTCCGATTTCACATCCTCTTTTGTAAGCATTAATCATATTTTATTTTTAACCAGAAACCTCAAAGCAGTATTAAATTAAGTGAAACTTTAATAATGAAATTGCATGTAGTACTATTCAAAAGTTATGCAGAGAAGCTTTAATATACTCCATTAGGCAGAGAAAAATGTTGAAAGAATATGGTTAATGTTCATCTGTCTTCAGTTTCTCTTTTTATTACAAGAATTTTGCTATTGACTTCAATGGGAGGAAAACCAGCCTCTGCTGCAGTGGTGTGATAGGGTGGGTTAGTCCTCTGAATCACTGGAAAAGCATTACAGAATAAATAATAATCACACTGAAGGATGGTGCCTCATATCACACAGGAAAGAAGATACTTATTAAAAGGGGCAGATGGATGGTTGTAGGGGCTGAACTGGGGCCAGCATTTTTATGGTGGGTCTCAGCACGGAGAGCAGACAGTGGGGCCGGGCACTCAAAATCTTGTGTCAGCTCTGCCGGCCCCAACCAGGGTGTAGTGAGGGCACTGCTCCCTCCAAATATCAGGTGAAAATAAAGGTGGTGGGGAGGCTGGGTTTAGCCTCTCTTCTGAAGCATTCTGCACAGGGTTCTATGGAAAGGAAAACAGACGGAAATGGGTAAAAATTAAAGAAAAAGAGAATGAGTTTTCTTGCTTTTCTGAGGATTCATTAAAGCTTTGGGCTTGGTAAACCCTTGAAGTTATTGGAAGCACAGAGATCGGTGGGGAAAGCGAGCAGCTCCAAGAAGCACTGTGTCTGAGGAAAAAACTGTATGCTCCCCTAAAATATAAATAAACCTGACTTGTTTATCTGGTTACTGCTGAATCTCTCACAGACAATGTCTCAAACAGAAAGGGTACAGAAAGAAACCACAGGGAAATGCCATGCACAGGCCACCCTTCCAGTAGGGTGGCCTTGGAAGTCTGCCTTTGGGGCTGAGACAATGATAGAGCTGCTCTTCAAGATAAATAAAGATGCTGTCTCCTGTCCACTGATTTCTCATTGCAAAGCAGAGATAAGACTGAGAAAAGATGACTTTTAAAGAGGATGAAAAGAAAGAAATTAGCAACATTTTGAAAGATTACATTTTGCAAGAGAAAGAAGGTTCTCCATGGCTACTGTGTGAACATATAGGGAAGAAGTTAGCAGTGTTTGCAGCCACAGAACTCTGGAAGGACTGGGAGAACATGTTTCCCAGCATTACTTCTGCACAGCAAGAGGTGCATGCCTTAGTGGGGGACAGATGACACTTTCTCACTGAGTTGTTACTGTCAGAATTCCTTACTCTCCCGCTTTCTAATAGCAGTAGAGTTCAGCTGACACCAGTAAAACTGCAGAAGTTAATGGGGAAAATGTGATCTAAGCAAGGAATCTGGGCAAGGCTAGCCTATAGCTGTACTGGCAAGACAGTAAAACTTTGGAAAATCTGAGTGTGCGTGCAAGGCATTCTTCAAATTTCAAAGATTTGATGAAAGGCATTAACAATATGTGGGTTTTATTCTCCCTGTCTCAAAAAATTCCTTACAAATAGTAAAAATTTTGTAAGGCAGCTCTTTTCCCATCACATAGAGGAATAAAATTGATGTTCTGGTGTTAAGAATGGCACAACTCTAATCACTTTCTTTCCCTGTTATATTTCTGGTTTCCCCAGCTGCTGGTTTCCTCCCCTTTCACTCTGAGTGTGATATTAAGAAAAAAAATTGACATGTTCAGTGACAACTAAAGAATTAACAAAGCCTCTAAGAGGTAGAATTCACAAGTCAGCTTGAAAAGAACAGGAAAACCTGAGTTTCCCAATAACATATGAGCCTGTTTTCTTCCAAATTAATTGAAATCAGTGTGAAGGAAAAGCAACTGCCTTGGAATAAGGAGGCAACAACACTTCATTTTCATATTAAATATTGCTACTGTCAATGGCCCAAGCAATGATCAAGACAGGATGTTGGAACTGGGAAGAAGACTAGAAAGAACTAGAACAACTTTTTATGTGGAAAACAAGATAAATGAATAATAGAAAGTATGCTATAACACAATGAAAAAAGGGCAAAAAAAAATGTTGATGTTCCTGTTAAACAAATTGGTAATGTCACTATAGTAGTTACAGTACCATACTTTATATTTTTATTAGACTTACTAATAACTCCCTGCAACATCTCTCACTAAATTCTGTCTTTAAATGGTACCTTAGGCAGCATGTGTATAAATTCTGTACCCCATGAGAACCGTTTCTTTTATTAACTTAAAATGAAACTTCATATTCTCATAGCAAAACCAGCGGTTGACTTAAAACACTCCTTTTTGTTCAAATGAGAGGAATTGCTTAAATAACACCCTTGAACTATTAGACTGCAAAGGTTTACTTTGAAGCTATACAGTGGAAGAAAAAGCACCATCTTTCTATCTCTCTCTAAAGTTTTAAATACTTATTTTCACATACAAAGACTTTAAGATTCCTCGTTGGCATCAGGACAGTAACCTTGTCATAATTCAAATATGCAATTTTTAGAGAAGCTCTTTTTTCAAATGGTTTATGGCTGTGACTTTCCAGATACAGCTGTGATTTAACACATCAGCTGTTACACAGATGTCGCAGGAAAGGTAAGTGTCATTGCTGGGGTTGAAGGTTAAATATCTTTGAAGTCCCAAACAGCAGTAATAGTGGTCAAGTCATACATGCCTTGTGAGACGTGATTCTTTTTTCTATATATCTTGATAAAAATTTGGACTAATATACAAATAGTGCTGCAATATGAAAGTATCAAGAAATCATCTTGTAAAAAGTTCTACATTTCTGTTCTGGAATCCTCAAATTTATGATAGGCTGCAGCTGGTATCCCTTAATATGACATTAACAGATACTGACTACTTTATTTGTGTCCAGAATTTTTTAGAAATGTTTCAAGAGTACAATTAAATTATTTAATGTAAACTGAGTCATTTAGTGTGTATTCCACAGGACATGGAAAGAGACTATTAAAGTAAATGAACCTTTGAAGTTGAATAAACTTAGAGAGAAGTATTTAGCCTGAAAATTTAAGTTAGAGTAGTTTTAATAATGGTGAAAATTGAGTTTCTAGGACAAAATAATTAGCGTGCAGATTTTGCTGAAATCACTGTAGTTGTTGAAGAAATTTTTCACCAAAACTGTTCCATTGAATTGGAATTTTTATTTTGGCTTTATTTGGTGGGTTGGGTTTTTTTTTCTCCTGAAAATTGATGAGAAAAAGCATTTTTTCTTGTGCCAAGTTGTAAGATATGAGGACAGATAGGCATCTATTAAAACTGTCATTGCTCCAGGGAATTCTTTGGAGCTGCAATGGTGTCTGGGTTTGTCACATTGCTTCTTTCCACCAGTAGTTAGGGGTTTCTGTAACTATCAGTTAGTGTGCGTGCAATATGTGTGATTTGGCATGTGCCCAATATGGAATTATGCCTGACTTATCCTGTAGATTGCCCTAAAGTTGGCTTCTGAACTCTGAAGCTCATTTTTTGGCAGTCAGAATTGTAGGTTTCTGATGTTACAAATAAATGCAAAGTTCTAAACACCAGCACTGCATTTTCTTTTTTTTTTTTTTTTTTTTTTTGAACAGTGAGTTTAAAGAGTGACTCCTTTCAATTGTCCATCTGAAAAACATTGATTTGCATCACTGTGAATACAATTCTTCTACCAACAGGCTCAATTTTCTATATGATCAAAAAGCAAAGGCAGTTTACATGCTCTTTAATAAGATGAAAGTCTTGAAATACCTAATAAAACCAGAAGAGAAATTCCTCCAGTCACATGTGTAAAGGAGGGAAGCATATTCACACAGGTACACACAGAGGTTGCAGATACAAGGTTATCTCTGTGGGTCACCTCTAGTGTATTAAGGGGTTTTTAATTACATTAATTTCATTACAAGTCTGTATTTTTCTACTGGAATTTAAAGTAGGACTTCATACTGCTGAAATAAATTTCTTACTGTTATTTTTTTTATTCACATTCTTCTTTGATTCTGTTGTGGGGTTGTTTTTTCCAAGAGTGAATGTGGTATTTTTACTTTTGATGATTTTTAACATGAATAACTTGAAATATACAAGAATACCATAAGGCTTTTAAAACCTTTCTTGCTTTCTTTAGAAAGAAAAGCATACATGCTTCCTGTTTAAACATCACTGGGTTTGAGAACAATTGAGAATACTATGGGAGGTCCAATTTTTGGGAGAAGATTAAAGTTACCCTTTAATTATTGTCCTGTTAAGGTCAGTACTTTCTACTGACAGTCCATTAAAAGTCTTATTTCTGTGCCTATTTTCCCAGAGTAGGGACCACATTCTCAGATGTTTGAAGTTGCCATGCCCTGATCTTTGTCATGCTACACCTGCTACCACTTTCAACTGTGCTTTATCTAAAAATGTTTTCTGGCATTTAATATATCCCAGTGCATATACATACATGGACTCAAGATTAAGAGATTTTAATAGTGGTTTTCACTCTACCACAATCAAGCTAGAACTATATTCTTGGCATGTGTGCCTTTTTTCTGTGATAGTTTTGGCACCTGTGATTTTCATATGTCTTTTTAAATTTTTATTTTATTTTTTTGTTACCCTTGTGCTCATAAATCTCTAGATGAATGTGTCTGTAGTCAAAACAGTCATCTTAAATACCATTTACTGAACAGGAAAGCTTTACAGCTGCAGAACTTTACAGTATTTCTTTGAGTATCTTTCAGAGTCACAGCAGGATAAGTTTGTCCCTCTATGGATTTTCCATCAGCAAACTCTCACCCACAAATAGATGCTGCTCTGGCACAGGAGGACTGTGAGCTCAGTTGCCATCTGCTCTCCCTCTGTCCAAGCAGCTCCATCTCTGGCATCTCTTCCATCAGAAGTTTGTGCAGTCTTAGACAGAAAACATCCAGAAACCATATTCTTTATCCAGAAGGTCTTTCATGATCGGTTATCCCCTGGAGAAGATGATGAGCAATTCTTTTGTATCACAGGACGCAAAAACTCTGTGAAGAGCTTGGAACACACTGTGGAATGGTGGGATGTAATGTGTGTTAGAAGGATGAAGAGGATTTAGGGATAATATGAAAAACTTACTTTGAGGTTCCAAAGGCTACCATGTGTACTACTTGCTCCCCACACTGGTTGTAGAAACCTTTGGTCTCTTAGAGCCCTACATCTTGTTAGATGCAACATACAAAATGTTGCAACATTTTGTAAGTTGTGGGGAATTTTTCTAAGTGATTTGAAGTCATCTGGTCATTACAATGGAAGAACAGAAATCACCATGGGGAACAATTCACAATCCTGCTGGAAGTCATTGCCTGAATCAAGGATAAACTGAGCTTCTGCAAAAGAGTGAGTTGCTCAACAGGAGACTGATCTCACTCAGGGTAAAGAGGAAGTTTGAGACCAAGGATTGGAGTAATAAGAGGACCTTCAATTATTTCATGCATTATGTTTGTGTGTTTGATTTGAAGCTTTAGCTTTTTGTCTTTTTGTTTTATCACTGTAAACCAACTGTGTGATCCTGCATAACTATACTAAATGCAATACTTTGATTTTTTCTCCTTATTTTTTACCATGTTAAAAAAAAAAGTCAGCCTTGCATTACCATTGGCTCTGCTGCACATATGTCGTATACGCACAAAAAAATACCCCAAGGAGGCAGTCCTCAAAATAATGTATTTTCAAACTAGTGCCCAGAAAACTATTAAATCAATCTTAAAATGCAGTTATCTAAGAAAGGTCCTAAATTACTTCCACATTTAAAAATGGAACAGTGCAATGCTTAACTGTTACATGTACTACATTTGTTTTTAGGTACACAGGAATTTTGACAGAATCTACTAAAGGTGTGAAAATATAAATGGCTTTGTGAGTAGGTTTAAAAAAAAAATGTTGAAAGTGGAAAGGTTCTGTCAAAATGAAAAAAAAGGGAAATAAATAAGAGAAGAAATATTCTACTCCTCTAACTTGTAAAAAGAAGCTAAATTTTAGTTACTAAGTTCCCATTTGCCTCAGAAACATGCATTAATATTTTTTGAGGAGATTTCAGTTCCTTAGTTTACAATAAGAAGTACTTTATATCACTGAAAGCCATCAGAGACAGGTTATTTTTTATGCTGTTGAGATGCCACTTAGCTGGATTTTGAGGTCCTCCTTGCCTTACTTTGTTATGATTGAAATGTAGTGTAGAAATAATTCAAGGGGTACTACCTATCCAGACATGTTAATTAACACTTTAACAGTAAATCAGTGAAGAAGCACTTGAAAAAAAACTAGAAGAGATGGGTAAGGGTAAAAAGAGAGAAAACACTTGGAAATAAATTGGAATTCAATGTGATTATGTATGGAAAATCTGTTAGAAAATGCAGCAGTTGAGAGTCAGTTTCCTGGATGGTGGGGAGAAAGAACTCTACAGTTCTACCCATCTGTAGGGCCGATGTAGCAGAGACTAAAAAATTCACTTCATCCACAGTTCCATGTCCCTGCTGGCTTTCTCAAGGAAACTATAAAGTCTGAGAATTGACATTGAAGTAGGTTTTAACTTTAGGAAGTACCAGATCTAGACTGAAGAGAACTTTCACCTAAAGATGGATAGTTCCCCATCTCATTATCTCACAGCATTACCTTTTAAGCTCTGACAGGCTTTTACCATCCCCAGTGACCAGTGGCTCAGACTGGTTCTTCATTCTTGTTTCTGGGGGTAAAAAAAAAAAAAAACCAGAAAAATATTTTAAAAACAATCCCATGGGTTTATTTTATATCACTATGACATCTCTAGATGGTGAAATAGCTACAAGTGATACAGTTACATCTGAAATGTGTCCAAACCAGAAGACCAGGTTCTAATTCAGATTTTGGAAAGGACTGCTTTAGAAAGAAGCCATTTCCTCAAAACTGAATGCCTCAAAAGTAGCCATTTACCTTCCAAAGTGGGATAGCACATATGAAGTCATTAGTGACTTAACCCCAGCATCTTCCTGGGCCTCAACAAATCCAGTGCAAAACAAATGAAGGCTTGTTTTAACTTTTTTTTTAAATTCAAACCTAGTGAAGAGCAGCACTAGGAGGCAGAATGGTTGGCTTTACAACATAACATACTTCCTCCTTAGAAACACAGAAGTCAGAAAAGGCTCTGGGATTACTGAATTCACAGGCATCCATGCCATTAAATACTTCTCATAACCTATTTCTAATCCATCGTAGAAGTAAATGGAGAATATTTATTTTTTCTTATACCAGTGATTGTACTGAATCCCCCACCTCCCCCTAATGAAGACTTCGGTTGTCAGACCTCTGTGGTAGGCTATAAATTTGGGTCTTCAGATCCCCAAAATGGTCAGAGAAATGGAGCACTTCTTGCATGAGGAATGGCTGAGAGAATTGGGTTTGTTCAGCCTGGAAAAGAGAAGATTTTGAGGTGACCTAATTGTGGCCTTCCAGTACCTGAAGAAAGCTACAAGGAAGTTGGAGAGGGAATTTTCACAAGGGCATGTAGAGACAGGACAAGGGGGAATGGCTTTGAACTGAAAGAGGACAGGTTTAGATAAGATACTAGGAAGAAATTCTTTACTGTTGAAGGTGGTGAGACACTGGAACAGGTTTGCCCAGAGAAGTTGTGGGTGCTCCATCCCTGAAAGTGCTCAAGGCCAGGTTGGATGGGGCTTTGTTGATGGTGTCCCTGCCCAGGTTTCGAACTAGATGATCTTTAAGGTCCCTTTTGACCCAAACTATTCTGTTATTCTGTGATATTTATTAGGTCTGGTAATTCTGTTGTACATCCTTAAGAAACCCCTTCTAGACAACAGCAACATCAAGAAAAGAAAAGAAGGCCCCAAACCCTTCTACAGTGGTATGCTCTATATGAACATATATATGATAATTCTTCAAGAAAAACTGAAGTCAAAAAAGTGTGATAGTTCATTCATACATTAATATTTTAATATTTGTAGTTCCAGGCTACAGAAAATAAAATAGAGAGCACATCAACTGTTTTGTTGATTAAAACCCATCAAACCAGCAGACATATTCCCAAGGTTAAAATTCAGGTGCAGATTTATGTGCTCTCAAGTTTACAGGTACTTGACTGAATAAAGGGTGCTTATTTCAACTTATAAATTAAAAATGGAAAAGGCTTGATGACCTTGAACAGACCATGAAAGGCTTCCATTGAAATCTGAGTAAAAATTTTTATTGATTTTCTTTTTTTTAATCTGATTCAATCTACTGGAAAAAAACAGTGAGCTATTTACAGATCCTGCTTTTCCATTTTTCATAATGCAAGAATTGAAAATAACATGAGAGTAACTGAGGCAGTGCCCAAATTATATTTTATTTTCTAAGTGGATAAAGCACTAAGAGCATTGTTTCTTCATTTTCCTATATGTCACACAGAAATTAATCGTATTTTTACAAGATTGTCTGTATTTGCTTTTGTTTAAATGTCCCAAATTTAAATGTGGACTCAAATACAGAGTAGCGATATTCCAAAATTAGCATGAAAGGAAAACGATAGTTAATTATCTGCTCTGTTTCCAAAAGCTTGCAAGAAATAGATTTTCTCTTTAGGACATCATAGTTTTAGAAAGCAGGAAGAAGCTGGAAAACAGCCATACACATGACATAATTCCCTCAAAGACTGGAGGGTGTCCAGATAGGAACATCAAGAGACTTTTAGTGCTGTTCAATTAGAAATAATTTCCCTTCTGGGAGGGGGCTAATTTGCAAGCAGAAAAGAAAAACAAGCTGCAGTAGAGATTATACCTACTAGGTATGGCTTAGTTGATTACTGAATTTCTCCCTTTCCAACCCTTCTCAAGATACCACTGCTATGAAAGAAAAATAAACAAATCTTTAATTAAACAAGTCCATTGCAATGTACTTTTTGGTTTGGGTTTTGTTTGATATTTTTTTTTGGTTGGTTGGTTGGTTGTTTTTTTTTTTTTTTTTTTGTTTTTTTTTTTTTCCTTTTTTTTTTTTTTTTTTTGTTTATTGGCTTTTTGGGTTTGTTTTTTTTCCTTTTTTTTTTTTTTTTTTTGTTTATTGGCTTTTTGGGTTTGTTTTTTTCCCTTTTTTTTTTCTTTGTTTGTTTCTTTTAGTTGTTTTGGGTTTTTTTGTTTGACCCAATAGTTGACTTAGACAACATAATGAAAAATGGCAATAATTATAATAAGTTTTTTGCAAGTATATGCAGTTAATTATTTCATATGGATTCAGGAACATATCTTAGAATCTAGGAGAAGGATGTTTCAAGAAAGACTTTTTGTGGAATCAGAATATAGTATGTATTTTCATTGCAGAGTATGAAGGTTAAAAGGTTTCCTTCCATATCTGAAGGATGGGATGTCATCCAGAGGGACCTAGAAAAGCTCAGGAGGTGACCCACATGAATCTCATGAAGTTTGTTTAACAAGACCAAGTGCTGGTGCTGTGCCTGGGTCACAGCAACCCCTGATGTCCACCCAGGCTGGGACATGAACAGATGGAGAGCAGCCCTGCCCAGAAGGACTTGGGGTGCTGGTGGAGGAGAGGCTGGATATGTCCTGGCCATGGGCACTCACAGCCCAGAAAGCCAAACATGTCCTGTACTGCGTCCAAAGCCCCGTGGGCAGCAGGGGAGGGAGGGGATTCTGCCCCTCTGCTCTGGTGAGACCCCACCTGCAGAGCTGCATCCAGCTCTGGGGTCCCAGCACAGGAAGGACATGGACCTGTTGGAGTGAGTCCAGAGGAGGTCACAGAGATGATTAGAGGGATAGAGCACCTCTGCTATGAGGAAAGGCTGAGAGAATTGTTCATCCTGGAAAAGAGAAGGCTTTGGGGTGACCTAATTGTGGCCTTCCAGAACCCTGAGGGAAGCTACGAGAAAGATGGAGAGGGACTATCTGCAAGAGCATGTAGTGACAGGGCAAGAGGGAATGGCTTCAGACTGAAAGAGACTAGATTTAGATTAAATATTAGGAAAAAATTCTTTCCTGTGGGGTGGTGAGGCACTGGAACAGGTTTGCCAGGAGAAGTTGTGGATGCTCCATCCCTGGAAGTGTTCAAGGCCAGGTTGGATTGAGCAACCTGGTCTAGTGGAATGTGCCCCTGCCCATGGCAGTGGGATGGAACAGTGTGGTCTTTAAGGTCCCTTCCAACCCACACCATTCTGTGATTTTATGAAGATGCTGGCAAATTAGTCATGAGAATCTCAGTTTTTGTGCCCGCTAGCTAAAGCCTGACTGGGGTGTCAAAGCTAAGATACACTGGCGTGAACATTTAGATAGAGGTCCTTTGTGTCCTTTCTGTCTGAAGCTTATTAAGCAGATGCACTTATATGGTGAGCTGCTAAAGGTGCATGTTGAACCATGCAAAGGCTGTGAATGGAGCAAACCAGATAATTGCAATCAAAGGGTTTCCAGGATCTTACGGTCTGTGTTAAATTCTCCTTTCCCCAAACCTCTGACATCTTTCAAAACTGTGAGAATGAAACACAAAAAATAAGACTCCTAATAATATTGATTTCTCCTGCTTTTATTCCAGTAAATTGCTTAACTGAGGATGAAGGTCTACACATTGACTGTTTTGTACAGCTTTGTATGGTTTCAGTTACCATCCTGTCACCTTAATTCCTTGATATAATTCACTTAAGGTGCAAAACCAGATGTTGGCCTCTCCAGCATGTGACCACGTACTGCCCCAAAATGCAGTCTGACTCTGGTTTCTCATGTCACCATCTTCAACACAACTGATAAAGGGGTCTGGATATTAAATCATGTGTGTGTGTTTTAAAAGCTCTTCCTTAAATTTATGCTTTTATCCACCCATGCAAATCTGTCTACCTCCAGCATAATTTTATGGGTAAAAATGAAAGTTTAAATAGGAGATGACAAGATTTTGTAAGTGTACTTGTGGATGCAGGGCAATATAGCATCCTGTATTTGGCAGGTGTGAATGATGAGTAAAAAGGATATCTACCTAGTAAATATTAACAGAAAGTGTGATGCTCTAAAGTTTACTTCTGTGTTACTATTGGCTTGATTACTTATGTTATTTAGATTCAGGAATTGAGTAACTTACTACTCAGTGAAAGAACCGGACTCTTAGACATGTCGGAGAGTTTCATGTTTTGATTGTGAAATATGACAGCACTATGTTTTAAAGGCTGTCTGAAGGAGACAGGAAAAAGAAGAAGAAAAAAGAAGAGTAGAAATCAATGTGAATAAAAAAGTACTATCCTTGCTCTCATCAGCAGCTAATAAGGAATTAAATTTTACTTTCTTGATTAACAAGCAGTCAGAATGTCATATGTGTAAAGAAAAAGCCAAACACCCCCAGCCCTCAATCTCTACATAAAATTACTATGTGTTGAGATAAAAGAAGAGGGAGTTTCTACATCAAAAAGCCATTACACATCATCCCTGGTGTGTTACAAAACCAAGTTCCCTAATTATAAATCAGAAAGTTATGTTTTCAAAGATTCTTTTTTTTTTTCCTTTCAGTTAAAACTGAAGGGATGAGAAGATGACCCTGGCAGCCTTCAAGCAGGGCTTCTAAGTAGAACAAGACTTGCATTTGTGTAAATAGGATCTGTCCTTCAAAATTCACTTCTTAAAACCAGGTAGATATTGAAATGAGCAGGTTGACAATATGCAGTCTATCGAGTAGTTTTTGATGTTTTTCTGTAGAGGTAATGGCTGGGAAATCTGTCTCTATTACAGAACCCATCCTCAGGAAAGCCAAAATTATCTGAGACAGGATACATAAAGTTTAATGCTAGAAATGAATGCCGTTCATTTGGAAAATACCTATCAGCTCTGTATTTTGTTGCATACTGTAATTACAAAGTTAATTTTGCAAATCTCATAAGCTGAGCACTTTGAAGATTCATTTGAATTCTTTAAATGCTGAGCCTAATAATGTTGCAGATATTTTGGACAACTTTATTAAACTGAAGGAAGTTATTCTAAAGACCTTAGCGACAGAAAAAAAACCCATTTAAAAACTATTTCTACTTTTCTCTCACTAAAGAGAATAGATCTAGTGTTAAAAAAAAATTTTTTTTGAAGGAAATGAATTCTGTCCAAAATTGATAATACATTAATGGATCTTATAATTCCTGTTGTCTGCCTCCTCCTTTATGTAATAGAAAATATTTTAAAATCTATTTTATTTTCATTCTTAACCCTCAACAGAACTGAGAAACGTTGCTGAAAGATCTTGGAAGCAAGAAAGGTGATTTACCTTCCATCCTTGGAAAGGAAAGGATGCAGAAACCTAAGTCTTGCAGCCAGAGGAGATTATGATGTCAGGTTTAGCATCGGCCATCTGGGTTCTGGTACCAAAGCTACTGAAAGGAATGCAATAACTGAAAATGGGTGACAAGATCTTGGAAAATACTTGCATCTATGCACAGAAAGATGAAAGGCTGTTTCCTTTAGCTGCTATTCAGAAAGTCTTCGAGACTTAGATGACATATACATGGGCAGAGAGGTATCTAGGTTAAGAAATAAATAAGCCTGAACATAATCTTAAAGTCTATGCTAAAAATATCTTTTTATTGACAGAGATTCTCAAGTACTGATTGACAAATCAATATTTGTGTTGGTATCACCCATAATATTAATATATGAGCAGAATTAAAAATGAACTTTTAAAAGCCATATATTTTAAGTGACATGAAATTATTCCTAAATTGAAATAACTGCTTGAATATCATAGGTCTGTGGGCATTTTCACTGGAATTCCACAGCTAAGAGCTGTAATATTTTCTGATTTATTGTGTCTTCCCTTGTAGTATATAAGATGGAATTTTAGATCTGTGGAGAATCTTTGTATCTCAAGTGTATTAATATCAGAACCAGAATTTATGAGGATACTTGAAATGCCATATAAAGGATGTTACAGAGGAGCTTCGAAGGTTTCCTCCAGCCTTACTGGTGCAAGAGTGGCCCAAAAAAACTGGCTATTGAAGCACCACAAAGTTGCAGAGGAATCAAAGCTGAGGATTTAAACTTCAGATGGAACTGTCTAGTTCTGATAAGAGGTATTCCATGAACATATAATAAGGAAAATCCTGATTTCTGTCATGTTAGTGTTCACTAACTATTGGAAGACTTGACAAGGTTGATATGAGTATGAAGGAGGAGCTATTGAAAGAGACACTTGCAAAGAGATTGGGTTCTAAATTCAAGAGCAAGAGCCCGCTTTGAGACCCAGCAGAGCTGGTAAATGGGTTTTGCATTACTCATACAGATCAGAAAGCCCAAGGCTATAGGTCTACTTTTTTTCTGTTTCAGTGGCTCTTTCCTTATGACACTGGATCCCGTTAAGAAACATGAGAGCAAGACAGTGCTATGCCAGTATCTGTATAGGCTGGGAGAATAATACCTGAATTAGATAAAAAAATTTTTCTCAGCCAAATGTTATGATCTCTGGGCAACAAGGAATCTTGTTCAGAGAGAGTTTTAGGAGCATTTTTAACTTTTTTTTCTAATGAACTCTGACCCCAAATTTCACAGTGTTTGCTGTTGCCTTTTGAGAAGCGTGATTTTTTTTTTTTTTTAATGCTTTTAAAACAGGTTTTAATCTTTCAGCACATTGGGCTATTATGGCAGTCCAGCCTACACCATGGGGTATGCAATACATGCTATAATATTCCTCTGTTCATCCCTTTCCTAGTCGAGAGTTTACAGCTTCTGTGATTTGTATGCTATGCAGGAATTAAGAATGAAAGAAGCACAAGGGGTTTGAGATTGTATGATGGTAACAATATTCATGTGGTTATAAATCAAGGGCATCTAGCCATCCTTAAGTAATGGTTTCTAAAGTAGTAATCTCTTCTGTAAATATAGATATGTATATATATATATGGTACATAAAACATCAAGTCCTTGCTGGTTTGTCCAGACCTCTCTCAGAGCCGAGACACACAGAGGTTCTTGTTCTGTCTGTTGTGGTCATGCAGGGAAATACGGTGTGAGCAAAGCCACACAGCCACCTGCAGTGAAACTCGAGAGAACCTCTAAACCTTAGAGGCACAGTTAGAGCAGCAGAACTAAATCAAACAGAGCCATGTGGGAATGATTATCCACTAAGAACCTGGTGATTCTGTCATAATGTTGGGGAATGGCCACTGCTAAATTTTTTGGCTAAGAGTACCTGACATGCACAGCTATGGAACTGTATGCCAAAGACATGGAGTTTTACTAAACAGGTATTTAAACAAATACTGCAAAGTCTTACTTATGTACACTTATAGAACAGCTTTTTACCATTTCCTCTCAATTTTT
Organism: Dicrurus megarhynchus; assembly: GCA_013399195.1. Classification (NCBI taxonomy): domain Eukaryota; kingdom Metazoa; phylum Chordata; class Aves; order Passeriformes; family Dicruridae; genus Dicrurus; species Dicrurus megarhynchus. The sequence goes on along the minus strand of VXAD01047014.1, from coordinate 214,526 downwards.
TCTTATTTTATTTTTTTTCTCAAAACCCTGTCTTATTGCCTTTCTCTCATGAATGGCACTGCAGTTCTGTAAGAATTTTGAAGTACACCTTTTTTTCTTGAATTTTAAATTTGGTTGACAAAGGGATAAAAATCTCCTTAAAAATAAATAAAAAAAACCCCCAAACTCTGCCACTCTGCTTTGCTAAATCAATTTTAATTTAAAGGTACCAAAAGGTGTTGCACTTTAGACTTCAAAGGAAGTTAATTTTTAAATACGTTCAGCTCAGCATTCCTCTCTCTCTAAGAATTCAATTACAGATATTGTCAGGCTGAAACATTCTTTCCTGACAAAATCTTGCCTTAGTGTAAACCTAATTTTCATTCTCAGAGTGAACGGAGACAGCATTACATGTTGTCCCAAATGGAGATGAACATGTGACAAGCTGGGAAATAAGTGGAAATAAAATCAATTTTTCCCTATTAGTGTCAAATTAAAGGCAAAATAAGCTGTAGAATTTGCAATAGCAGAAGTGACAATTGAAACAAGTGTTCTGAAAAAACAAACAAGACCAATTTTAATTTTATTAGGTAAGGGGAACTTTGTTGTTGGTGATCTTAACATGCACAAAGGAGTGTCTATTCAAATTCCAAACAAACAGCCACGGATTTGAAGCTAAAAGTATAATAATGGTGAAAATTAAAGGAAAATTATTTTTACAGAATTTGAACTGTTAATATGGCCCAATATAAATGTCACTAATATTTGCATTTGAGGATATCAGTAAAAGAATGTTGCTTTTTTGCTTTGATTTGAGATTTCTTACCTTTGCACAAATTCAAAAAAGTATTTACGTGAAAAAGAAATAGCATAGAAATCTGGTTTCTTTATTTTTCTTCTGCCTTTCACTTTCCCCAACTTCTTTCCCCTTGTAATTCTCTTAATTCCCTCTACGTGCCTTAAGGACACTAAACATCTTTTTTTAACCTTGTTCTTCCCCTTTTCTCTGGGTCTTTCCCTGTCTGTGGTGCCTGATGCTCTCTCCCTGCATTAATTTCTCTTAGTTGACTGCTTTCTGCACTGTGGCTCATGGTTCTGGCTGATGCCTTCATTCTTTTACTGAACAATAACAAAAATTATTTTCCTGGCTTTACTGAATACTTATCCAATTTAATATAGAATATTTTCATAATGTATTCTTACAAAACTATAGAAAAGATTGGACCAGTGGTTCTACACTTTTAAGTTATCCCCCCCACACCCCGTTACATCTAAAACAGAAAAAAAAGACATCATATACAATGCAAAATGTTAAAAATTAGGGAAATTTTTAAAGTGCTGTTGATGACTGAAGAAACTTTTCCAGTATAAATGTAGTTGTTGCATAATTAACGTAAACTGACATAACCAACATTTTGTAATTAGATTCTGTATTAATAAATTCTAATTGTAAAAACACATGGATTTAATTGACATTTAACATTAGCTATTGCAAGCTTGATATCAATTAACACACTTATCAAATGTCAATTACCAGTTTTTCAGTTTTAATTGCTGTGAAATTGACTTGCCATGGGCTACCTTTTTAAATGTTAATGTATTAACACTGTTCACAGATTTGATGTAATAAATACAACATCTAATGTGCACTTATTGCTTATGCAATTTGACTACAGTATATGAAAAGTTATTTTCTGCATACTTATTAAACAACAGTAAGAAGCCTTTTACTCATTAATTTGCCATACAATTAAACTTATTCCACTTAGAAATAATTATCCCATTATATATTCTGAATATAAGTATTCAGAATAGCTAGCCAAATAGGCGGGTCATCATTTTAAACCAGCATTAGATTAGAAGTATTATTAGAACTATATCTGAACAGTGTGTTGTGCTGCCAACTTGCTTTTTAATAGGGAATTCTCCATACACCTCGTGTATTTCCTTGTGTTACCTGTATAAATTAAGACTGGGTTATATTCTGTATTCATTTGAAAAAAGAAAAAAAAGCCTGGTAGTCCAGCTACCGATGATCCTGTCAAGTGAGCTGAATAAATGTATCCCTTCCCTTACTTATGGCCCTGCTGATGGCACTGGGCCATAGTGCTGATATAAGATTTTGGCTGCCAGGAGCAGTTTTGGCTTGACAGCTTTGTCATTGGCATCGTCTTAAAGGATGAAATTTCCATGGTGTATAGAATCATTGTACTAAGCTCATCCATTGCATTTCATTTTAATCTGTAGAACTGACATGCTTTATGAAGCTAGGCACCATCCTCATTTTAATGGAGAGGAAAGTGAGATGTAGCAAGGTCAAGTGGTTTGCCTAAAGTCCTGAAACTTGGCAGTAGCAGCAGCAGGGAAAATAAGTTCTTGTTCAAGTTACATTTTTTGGAGTGGCGAGCGGATCAGGCTTTCCCAAAGGCAGTGTATAGTGGTGATGGATGAAAGGAGCGTTAATCACAGGCCTCCTGGAAAGGAGGGCTGCTTATTTAGCAGAATAGAATGAATATTTAAAAAGGCCTTTCAGAGTATTGTAGAATAAATGCATATATCTGTAAGTTATTATGGCTTAAGGGCTAGCTATTAAGTGAAAGGATCAATGCATCAAATAGTAAATGCAGAACTTTTTAGGACTAGAGCTATGTGAATCATGATCTCCCAGTCTGCTAATGAAACACACAAAGTCAGGGATCAAACTTTGCATCAGATTAAGCTGGGGGGTTGGAGATCTCTTCCTCCCTTCTCCCTGCAAATAAGAATGATCTGCACTGCTAACAAAGATATGTTTAATTATTAATGGGAGCAAACTCCCTCCTCAGCCAGCCCCAGCAGGAGCAGCTGGCCCTCAGCATGCCCTGAAAACCATGAACAAAATGAGATGTTTTTCAGGGGTCAGGTAGAGTATTTAGATCAGCACTTGGCCAAAAGAGGCCACTTCAGGGCTCTCTCCTGAGTACCCATTTGCTGAAGGATCCTGGTTCCTTCATGGATTGTATCTCTATTCAGATCAAATGAGATAAAAATCCCATTTTAAGCACCATATATGAGTTGGTGGCCCTGCTGAGTCTAATAAAGATGCTTCTTTGTAAGAGTCAGAAAGTAATCCTGTTCAAACATATTCTTTAATTACTAAAACTAATAATATGCTAAAATGCACAAGTTTTAACCTCATCATTTCCTCATACTTGTGGATATTTTTTGTGCAGGGCCAGCAGACTTGTTCCCCTTCTTTATGTGAGCATGGAGTCGCTGGGGTGAGTCTGCAATAACTGATGATATCTCCTTGTAGACTTCCAGGCTATTGCCCCTGCTGATAGGAGGATCCCACCACTGCATTTCCCATTAAAATCCAGAACTGGTCTGCTAAACTGCTGATAGATCATCTCTCTTGCAGTGCTTCCCAGTGAGAACCAGTCCCCAGCCTCCCCACTAAAGAAAGCATCTGTGGGCTTATAAGGGTTCAAATACAAAAAGGGAGGGAATTGGGCAAATCAGAAGTGACATTTATGATGCCTTCCTAAAGATTAACAACTCCTCCCTCTACTGATAAAATAATATCTTAAATGATCCCCCTGCTTTCTCACCTGTTGCTTTCACATGTGCTGTACCGTGACTGCATGTGAGTGTTATGAAAGAGGAATGCAATGAATTAACGAAAGAATTGTTTCTAAATTAATGTATTTCCTCCTTGCACTCTTAGGAGTCCCTGAGTGCTAATAGAGTTTCATTATATCTATTAGTTTACTATAGCAGTTTGATTGCTATTACTTTATTAAATATATTTCAGGGGAAAAAGTATTCCCCAACAGTGTCAAGTCAAAGAATAATATTAAACCACAGCTCTATAGTGCTCTTGTGTCTCTGATTATTAAGAATCATGTTTCATCTGAACTTTTTTAGTGGAGTTATGGAAGTGAAAATGTTGAGTTGCCATCGACAATGAGTACATTTAATTAGAATGTCTCTCTTTCCCTGTTCCTTCCAAGAAATGTCTCAAAGACTAGTATCATTTAAGATTTTATTTCATGATAATATAATAGAAAAAGTGGAGGGTATTACAGTAGACTTACTGGCTGGAGAAAGGATTGCATATCAGGCAAGAATTCATGACAAATGCACTTGGTGTAAGATGATATTTGTCATTTGAGTGGTTATTATGGTATTTTTGTCTTTATTAAATATTTTCATTAGGAAAAAAGAAAACAATACTGTCTTTACATGAAACAGAGTATTCATACTGCATGCATGCCAGTAGTATGAAAGGAAACATCTATATATCATCTATATATCTATATATATATTGATTTTTCTCTCTCTCTCTTTTTATATATATGTATCTACATATATATTATGAGGAAGGATTTTAAAAACAATTGCAATGAGCAAATTACATGCTGGGAAGCTTTGTGATAAGTTCTCAGATCTTATAGGGTAAACCACTTATAATGTGAACATTTGATTGACTCCCTGGCATTCTATCATCTAATCCATCTCTCCTGAGACTTAATTTCACGCTCCAAACACTGAACAGCTTCAGACAGCTGCCATTTAAAAATAAATGAACATAAATAAGCCATCAGTAAAAAAGTCCTTCCCCTCTCCAGACCACCACGCATAAGCTCACCCTGATGAGAAACAGCTGCTTTTTCCTTCATAGACAAAATTTCTTCATGAATGTAAGCAAAATCCAGGCATATAATATCTTCTGCTCATCTCATGCCCATGGGCTGTCACTTAAAATGTGCATAAGCATCTCTGTTGCATACTGGAATTATGTAGGGACTGCAGATTGGTGAGACTCACTCCTAGGAAAGGGAGGTACTGACAAAGGGAGCAAGAGTGATCTCTGTTATCTCTCAGATTACTTACATCTGCAGAAGGTCTTAATTCACTGTGCAACTCACCAATATTCTGATCTTTACCTGCAGCTTCCTTTGCCCTTCTTCCTCTCCTCATTTTTTTCTATCACGCATTAACATGTACAGATTGTGAACCATAAAATGTTGTGCTACAGAGACTCCGGAGTTTCTGGTAAGACAAACAGCACTTGTCCATGAAGTCATCTGAGGTGCCTTTCTATAAGTCTGACACAATTGTAAAGCTGGTTTCCGTTCCTTGGGGAGGGTCAGTGAGTTTCACTGTGAACACAGAGAAATGCTGGGTCAAGGATAGCCACGCAAATCACAGTCACAATGACCTTTTGGAATTTCAGGCAGAGTAGGTGACTTGCATGGAAAGAGTGTCATTACCAGTTTTACTGAATTCCCTGTAAAACCTGAAATATGTGATTGTTAAAAAAATGCTACTCTGACATGAGCATGTCTTACCGCAGGACTGAGCATCCACGCATTTCAGGATGGACTTTTAGAAATGTGCTGCAATAGAAATGTTTCTATCAGCACTAATTAAAGAGAATAAACATCTTTGATTTTTGTCCCTGGAATAAAATTGGAATAAAAAGGAATAAATGTCATAAAACACCATTGTCTCTCCTGAACTTGATTTACATATAAACATTAGACACCTGAAAGCCTGTTGGGTATACAGGCATGGAGTGTCTCCCATCTTTGGAATTTCTGTGAGCAAGTGAATATAGGCACAACACAGTTCTATTGTACTTATGCGGAAAAATGTGTTAAAGTATATATATTTCACATGCTATATGAAATCTGCAAATATTCAGAAAAAATCAACTTATAATTCCAAGATACTTCTATTTATTAGAAATTTATTCTCTATTCTTTTTTCAATGAAATAGGACACTGTTTTAAAGGAATGTTTGGAAACCACAATCTTCCTTTTCTTACCTATCTTACACAATCATAGACAAACTGTCCATTCATGTTAATCAAATAAACAGATTTTTCTTTGCCTGTTCTCAGTATAAGCAATTAGGATGGCTCATGGTGGTAAGAGATATGATTCTTAAATTCCTGGCCATAGCACTAAACCAGATGAAGTAATTTTATCCATTCCTTCTGTGCATTTTTATAGACCAAATAAAAAGTACATAAATTTTGTTTTGCTGAAGATATAATCATAGCTATAAAAAATTTATTGCTAGACTCAGTAACATAGTCCAAGGTGCTGGGACTAGAGGAAGCAATAATATACAACAAGCGACCCTTCTTTCCTTGTACTATTTATTAATGTTGTTGCTTAAGTACTCATGGTAATTTTATTGGAAATAGAGCTATAAGAATGGCAGAATGTTAAAATAAAAGAAAGCAGAAGTTTTTATCTTACTTGCAAGTATAATCTTGGGCATGTTGTGGTATCAAAATAATAATAACAACTATACATCTCAAATATTTTTTAATTGAGGGCTTAACTTTACAACTAAGAAATAAAATCTTTAGAAAATCTAAATGTGCAAAGCTAATTTTGCTATGTGCAAAGCTTTTCACCTGACTTGTTAAAAGATGTTTAACTACTCAAGTGTTGAGCAAGAAATAAAATAATAGAGCTGAGCTCTAATGAAAGATGTCTTAAGTGGTGAGAATGCAGATGTTGTAGAGAATGCTGACTCCTGGTATTTTGTAAGGAATTTTTTGCTAACTGTTGAAATTATCTTCCTAAGAGGCTAATGTGTAATGCCACTAATGTGTTATTGTTTCTGTTAATGATCAATCTTTGAACAGTATTTTCTGGGTTATTTACCATTATTTTTATTAGTACCAATGAGAAAAATACCAGAAAATGAAGAATCCTTTGTTGTATGATCTGACTTACAGAAATATTACAAAGGTTTAGACATTTCATGTCTATATGTCATTTTCACTAAAATAAGATGATTTGGGGGAGTTACCAGAAAGAGAGCCTATATTTTCATGAACACAGCTGTAGCTAACACAGATATGTGTTAAAGCAACAGAATTCTGTGAAAATGGAAATGACTGCTGTTATTCACCTCATGGTAACCATGAAAGTAAGGGTGAGACGTTATTATGTTCTTGCTGCTGCCCACAGGCAGACCAAGCTGAGGCTCTGCTGCAAGTCTGGGAACATTCTACTTCAGTGCTAGAAAACTCTGTGTGTGTACATATTTATGAGTAATGTCCCAAATCCAGAGATTTCAGCATATGCTGTAATATTTAAATTATAATAGAGAGATGCTCTTAAAAGCTTTTTAAGTACTAAGAATTGGTTTAAACTTTTCATATATATGAGTAAGAAAATAGCTACATTAGCCATTTGCATCTAAACTGTAAATATTTGTTATGATTATTTCAGGTTATTTTGCATCTGTATTTAGATAATTTTTTTTCTTCAACTTTTTAATCACTTTCTGCCCCTTCTTCCACCCTTCTTTTAGTAATTCATGCATACAATTCACATGTGGAAAAAGGAAGCAGAAACATGAAGGAAAATATAAATAACACAAGAGAAAAACTTCCTTAATCTAAAGCATTCGTGACAGAAATCCGTGCATTTTTTCTGAATGTGTGTCTTCATTTTCATGAATTCTGGCTTATTCTCAAGTAGCAGTCAAAAATGCATTATGATAGACAAGCAGAGTGCACACAGCCTATTACCATGTCTCACTTGAAAGGTATGTAATTATAGGGCACTACTTTCCAGCTGAAGGGGGGCTGCTTGAAGAGGAATAAAAGTATGCTTCTGACTGTGTTTATCAGATAGAGTAATACCTGATGACATTTTACCTTTTCAATATCTTACCTACTACAAAACACTTCAGGTATCTTGGTGGTGAGATGGCAGGAATTTTCTGACCAAATGAAATATCCTTTTAGGCATAATGCTGTAAATTGCAACTATTTAGTGTCATACACCTGATCATGATTTGTTCTTCCCTTAAAACAGCTGATCTGTAACAGACTGCATCATTTGAACAATTACACGTAGATTTAAGTATTTGCTCTTCCTGAATCAGATTAAGGGGAAAAAGAGATAGAGGGACATTCATGAATATGCTCCTAACTACATGTTCTAACTTGTGCTAGAACAAAATCAATAGTCCTTGTAGGTACTACAAGGTACGATATGTTGGTTGCATATAAAAATTTGACTGGATCATGGTGATGGATGCTCCTCTTTGGATCTCAGAAATATTGCAATTACATTTTCTTCAATTCAAGTCTATTTCATAGAACCTTTTAGTTTCAATATCTCTTTCTAGTTTCAATAAAACTGCTTTTTTCCCCCCAAAAATAAACTCCATCCTATGTGCTCCCATGTTTTTAAAACAAAATCCAGACTGATAATCATAATTTTAGAACAAGGATGGGGGCAATATTTTAAGTTTAAATATCCTTCACTTTGAAAGGGGACAGAAGACGTTTCACTTCATAACTAATTTTTTCTAATAAAATATGAAACATTGAGATTTAATTGTAGAAGTTTTATATACACACATAGATATATACTCACACGTGTGGATGAAAAGAGGAAGATACATTCCTAAAGCAGTTTTTTATGTTTCATCTTATAATGAGAAATCAGTCTCATAAGTTTTCATTTTCATTCCAGAAGTAATAGCTATAATTTATAGCACTATTTTCTCCTCTTAACTACTACACTGGAAAACTGTACATGTCCTTTTGACCCACATTATGTTACTGGTAGAAATATCTATTGATCACTAGAATCAAATTTAAGACTTTTCACCTACATTTGGTTATTTTTACCTTTGGAGATGATTGAGCATTTCTTTATCTGCTTTGTGTGTTTTCATTTTTTCTTCTGTTTTCAATATTTCATGGTCTCCAGAGAGAAGCAATAGCTACCACCACAAATGTGAGTACTCCATCTTGTCTGGGGAAGAGGTAGAAGGAAGGTAAAGAGAGGTAGAAATGGGATAGGCAAGCAGATATAAATAAAACTAGGCAAATGTTTCCCTGGTGCCACTGTTACCAAATCATTAACAGCATATATTTCAGTATTAAAAAGATAGTTTTACTTGATCCTTTGAGGCTTTAGTGTAGAGAGATGTAAGAGATGGAAATACAGGGACCTGGTCACCAGTGTGAGCTGGTGTGAGTGGACCTTCTGTAATTTACAGGGTTTGCAAGTAAGTATCCAGTGTTTCCCCTCTGAATGAAAACAAGCTTTACCCTTGATGAAAATCTGAAGATTATTTTTGGAAAAGCCACTCAGAATTTTATTTCTCCTCTAAGGATCTAAAAATGAGAGATATGGCTCAATAAAGTTTTGACTTGCCTGACAACAGATTGATGGTCCTTTATGAATTATCAAATAGATCTGATAGCTCAGTTATGTCTTATTGTTGTTTTTATACTGCCCAATTATTCTCAGCTCTATGAATTAGCAGCAATACCAATTGGCATACAGGGGAGAGAACTCTACAATAATGTCCCAAGGCAGAAGTGGGATGTCTTGATAATGATCGCTGTAGCATCACACATTATGGTCCTCACTGTGGTGACCTTTTTTAAACATTAAAATTGCCATTGCGGTTACCATCTTGGCTCAGAATTCAATAGCTTTCTCCTCTCCTGTGCACAGCCAGTTTTGTGTTTTAAGGAAGTACTAAGACTGTGCGATTTATATGAAAAAGCAGTTTTAAAAATATTTTTTGGTCTTCCTTGGTTTTTTTTAATGCTTTAAAGAGTACATCAGGAAAATTTCAGAACTAACTTTTCAGTGTAAAGAAGAGGAAATAAAAGAGACTTAGTGCATCAGAAAAAACCTGTTCCTTTCACGATTGTCTGTTAGTACAAAGTTGTATTAGAGTAACAGCTTGACGGAGGAAAAGGAGACACACACAACAGCTTAAACACTGTTGTTGTGTATTCTGGAGTCAGGCTACATTTGTGCTAACAAGTCCAGGATTCCCTCCCAAGTATTGAAACTAATGTGGCATGGAGCTCCTGAGCTGCCAAACCCAAATGACTTTGTGCAGACTGACAGTGGGTGTACAGCCTGTACTGCTCAGGCCGTGAAACAGGGCCAGGAACTTTCTGGGAGAATTCTAGTTGATAGGAGCCAATTCTACACCAGGGAGTTTCTCACAATTCCAGTGGTATGCGTTTTCCAGTGTTTAGCAGTAGTCAGTCTCCTAGGAATGGTCACTGGCTTGTACGGCATAATCTTCATGCAGTATCCATGACACATCTGCTCAGGGTGGGATCCTGAAACTACTTCTATATAAAACCTTGTGTTTGTGCCAAACAAACTCATGCATCACTCTTATGTCATCTGTTTAGTCCTTATTTAACAGCCTTTTAGTCACACCAGACACATATCAACCACTTTCTTTTGTGCTTGCTCTTATCAGATTTTCTCTTTTTTTGCACTTCCTTTTTAGGGTGATAGCCTGAAATACATTATGGTACCAATAAATAAAGTTTAAAAGACTATGAGTATAAAGGAAAAGGATTCCATTTGAAGTTAAATTTAGCAGATCATTGACTGGGCTGATTATTTTGTTCCATTTAAGTTCATTTTTCTATCATTCTATAAATATTCCATTTCCCTTTCCTGCTCCATTCTCCCCTTTTCTCCCAAATATACTCTGATCATCACCCACTGCAAATTTGTCTTAAGAATTTCTAATACTTTGGCTTCTAATCTTCTTCTATAGACATAATGATTCCATTTCAGTTCTTGTTCTCTGTTCTCTTTCTTAATACTTCTTTTGAGTTAATGCTGTTAATTAAGAGTCAAATTGTCTATTTCTTACAGAAGAAAGTGAATTATTTCCTTACAAAACTGACTGATGCCTTTTAGGAAGAGATTGCTTTTTGAGGTTGCATTTATTAATGTCTCTAAACATAATTATTTTATTCATCTATTTTATTCCTATTTTCTTTATAGGGAAAGAGTTTGGAATTTTCATACTATTTCTACATAAACAGATCTGATCTGATACCACTGTTGTTTTTTTGGTTTTTTTGGTTTTTTTGGTTTTTTTGGTTTTTTTTTAATTAACAGATATATTAGTGAAAAAAAAATCCCACCTCTTGCCCAGCAACTGCCAAGCTTCTCCTATTATTTAGCAGTAGTCAGGAAGCATCATGCTGACACCAGTAACATTCATTGTTCTCTCTGTCAGTCTCAGACTTCATTTTTTTTATGTTCTTCTGTCAGTGTCAAAGCTGGTAGCCACAGCAGAGTGGTCTGATAACCCTGGAAGTCGGGGTTTAGGGTAACATTGCCTTAGAGTGCCTTCACATTTCATACTGCTGCTTCAGAATATGAGAGAATTTATTAATTTAAGATTTTCTTGTAGTGTAAGCTTGTCTCAACCCTTCAGCAGCAAGTGAAATCCCCTCTAGAAGTTGTAACGTGTAATGAACAATTGCACTAACCTGTCTTTATTAGGCTGTTTCACCTTCTCCTGCTGTGATGAAAACAGGGAGAGATCTGCCAAATCAGTACTGTAAATCTCAAAGGTAATTAAAACTTAGATTTTGTAAATGATTTGTACTACGCAAAAAATAACACTGTGAAGTATTCACACAGTGTTCTGTATTGAATGCTCTTGCCCAGAAAATCTTGATCGACAAAATGCTCTTTAACATTTTCCAGCGACCTTTAGATGGCAATTGGAGGTGTATCCTTACTATCCGGCAGAAAGCATTAGTACTTTGAATATGTATCACTTGTTGTTTTCTTCTTTCGTCAGAAATGTTCATTTTTAACTCTGAAGGAATCACAGATGCCTCACTGATAGCTATGAAATGTCTTAACAGTCACCAAAAGCAGAAAGGGTTATATTTAACTAGGGACGTGGGCCTGAAAACAACCCAATGAGGAGGTGGTAAATAAATAACAGGCTTTGCAGGAGAAATGAAATGGGGACTGCAATAACAGTGTAATCGTCCCTCCTGGCATTTATATCAAATTACAGTGAAATAAGGGAATATTATTGGAATCCAACAAGCCAGTCTAGAAAGTTTTATTTTGCTTTTGACTTCATGTTCTAGCACAAATAAAAAGACATCTCTGCCACAAGAAACACCAAACTCCTAACATTGTTTATAGAAAAGCGTGTACAAAATATTTAATGAGGTTATATAATGCTCATATAAAGGATACATCTGTCTGTGCTTCTGCTTTCTTCAATGTATTATGTTTATTTATATATATGTTTTGCTTTCTCCCTTTCATATTGATTGTCTTCTTCCATTTTAGGTTTCATTATAGTTCAACACATTTTCTCAAATCAAGGTTATCAATACGTACAGACACAATCAATCCTAATAATACCCAACACTGTGCTACATCCCTCAAATTAAACCATTTCCATTCAGGATCAGCCTCTGCAAGTGAAGCCTTTTCTTCATAAACTGAGGTTATGACCCTGATTCAATTCCTACACATTCATGGGACAAAAGCAAGCATGTGGCCTTGTTTTGATTTTTTTTTCGTTGTTTTTTTTTTAAGAGTTTGGGCAATATTTATTATCAATGGGAACTTTTTTTTTGTTACCAGGGAAAGTCATTCTCTGTGGCAAATGTGCACTTTTCTGCCAGGTTAATCAATAAATACCACATACTGTTTTGGGCTACAGAGAAAGCAAAGCAGTAAAAGAGCCAATATTTAGTGATCTAGTGCCATGTAAATATCCTGCTTCCCCTTGGAAACAAATTTTGTCCCATACAGACCTTCTTGGATATACACAAGAAGATGCTACTCTGAAATATTTTGTCATTACCACTGAAGGAACAAGGGATAAATGAAACAACCTGGTCTGTGCACTTGCAAATGCAACTTACTATATGCAAAATTTATACTGCTTATTTATCCTGGGTATAAACAAGCTCATCACTTAAAAAACAGGACCCTCTGTAGGAAAGAGAAACAGAGGCAATGGACAGTTGTTCACAAAAACATGCCAGCACTGCTTTTACACAACATAAATCTATTTCTGTTAAACAGTTTGGCAAATACTCCTCTTCAAAAGTTTAGGAATTAATGTGTACATATATATATATACATATATATATATATATATATGTGTATATATATATATATATACACACCCAAAATAATACCAAGCAAGCCACAGGAAAAATATTTCTATTCAAATATTTTGGAGTTCATCTGGCATCCAGTTAAAATGACCACTTCTGAGCAATACACAGAAAAGTGTGACATCCCCTAATAATCCATTTCTTTACAAACTCTTTGGATTGACTAAGAAAACACATTTTTCTTCAGGGGGTCTGTGCACCATGAAAATTTATTAAGTGTATGGTAGCAGTAGTTCACTGCATCTCTGGAAGCGGAACAGTCTAAAGAGAACAAGATAATCACTTAAGGTGATACTTACTAAACTAAAAATGTTCAGTATATTCTTCTCACAGAGATTCCTCCTGCCCCCTCCTGACAGGTCCTCAAGACAGGTTTTAGTCTCTTACCTAATGTTAATTTTAATCACATTTTCTGAGAGAACATAAAAAAATCCCCTGTAGATCATCAGCTTTACAGAGAACACTGGGAATAGAAAATACTTGGTGTTGTTTGCACACAAGAACAAAGGTTTCCCACCATTGTCCCAGTTACATTTTACCCATTTCAAATTTTTACAATTTCTTCCTTACTCTTCTTTATTTCTCCTTCCTACTTATAGAGACCCTTCTCAAGAACATTGCCAGTACTGGGATTACAACAATTTTGCAACAGCTCTGTTTCTCATGAAGGAAAGTTCTCCCTCTTTGGTGGCCTGTAAGCACCACCTGAACTAGTCACCTAATGTTCAGTTTGTGCATTTGTAACTGCTTTTCAGTGGTCATAAATCCTTTATTATATAGTCAATTATTTACAGCTTATAAAAATAAGTAACAAATAAAATCCTGTAAATGGAAAAAAGACAGAGTCGTGGGTTTGTTTTTCTTTAAAAACCCACAGATATTTAAAAAGAACTATTTGAAACAACTTTACATTAAATTAGTTTTCATTTTTATATGACATTGTGAAATAATAAAAAAAAATTCTTGCATTTCAACTTAGCATTTAATTTTTACCTTTAGAAAACTGCTTTTTTAAAGCAAGTAAAAATCTGGTAAAATTTTTTCTCATCTTCACTATGAACTTATGGGTTTTTTGTTAATTATTTACTGTTTTTACATAATTTCTCCTTCTATGCCCGATTTTCTTATCTGAAAAGCAAGATCATAAGGAAAAAAATAAAAAGGACCTGTACATCTGCAGTTTGCCCTGGTGAGAAGCTGAAATTCTGCTGTGGGGTCTGCATTGGGAGCCAGAGCCTGGAATAATTTCTACTTTCTGGACACCAGTATTGTCAGAATGTCACCCAAAGGCTCAATTAATAGGAAAAGGCATTGTCTAGGGAGCAAATGGTTTTATTAATGCTAATACTGAAAGAAAATTCTTTAGAAAGAGTCTTGTTTGTTTTCTTATGTGTTTTTGCTTTCTAGTGTTATTGTATATGAAGAGGAAGTACTGCTGTATTGTGGTCACTTGGGAACCTTCGGTTTCTTTCAGTTCCAGTCTCCTGGAGTGGCTTCGAAACATAAATGTCTAGATATATTTCTGAGTTGTGAATAAACATAGAAACATCTGATATGCTTTGGCCATTTTCAGTTTTATTGGTAGTAAACACAGTAGCTGTGATTGTGTCAATGTTTAAAATAGGGGGTTACATTAAAATGGAAAAGAAAAGCGTTGTTTTTCATTACTTTATGGTTTGTGGCAAAAAGGAAGATATCAATAAAAACATATATTTATAAAGATCTTAAGATTTCTAATATGAGTGTTTTAAAAATTTAAATCCACACATTTAAATACTGTCTGCTTTTATATTACTTATGGCATCTGAAGAAACTGGAATGGGAATTGTCATGATACCTTATTTTGTTATTCCAAACAGCTTTTGACAGTCTTAATAACAGTTTTAATACAGCCTAGCAGGTTTTCTGGTTTTGACAAAACATGCAATGTGTTCTATTCCTGGCTCTTTATTTGACTCCTATTTATTAGGACAGTCCAACTCTTATTTAACACAAAATTAATTTCCAGCCCATGATTTTCTCATTTCAAGATATTCAAAAATATATTTCTTTTATGTCTGGTACATTTTGAGAAACTCAGATTTCAATTTCAGCTTCATTCATCCTTATAATGAGTAGGACTGTATAGAGAGAAGTTCTTCCCACCCTTCTAGTTCCAATGCAGAGAAACTAGAAAAGGCGACCAAAAGAATTTGTTCAAACTGAAGAAAATCTGTAAGCACTGCAAAAAAGGCAACTGTCATTATCCATCCTTATTATATCCAATGTCTGGAAATACTGAGGGAAGGACTTTAACTTCCTCAGTGAAATACAGGATATCTACTCATCTTTGTGACAGAACTAAATGTTCCAAGGAAGATGTGTTATTCATTTTCAGAACTGTGGCTGTAAAGGTTTCTTTAAAGGTAACAGGTTCTTTCAAATGCTAATAAGTAAATTCTTTGGAGAGTCAGAATTAAATAACAGGGTGATGAATTTCAAACTCCCACTGAAAAGTTTAGTGGAAAATGCCAGAGATGATTTAGACAGAGATTTCTGAAACCAGGGAGCTGTCTGACAACTCTTTTAATAGGCAGATGCATCTGAATGAAAATCAAATGCCAAGAATATCAATGACTTTTCTGTGTCACAGCTTTTGTTTAGATGTTGGGTTTTTACTATTTAAACATGTAGCAGAAGTTATTTCTCTCTGTAGGACTCTATGAAATGGGAGAATGATGCAGGTGAGAATTGGGATGATGAAAAACTAACATACAAACAGTATAATGGGGCCCTTTTCATGCACATAGGCGAAATCTAGCAGTTAATAAATAATATGGGGTTTTCTCAACAGTAGGAATTAACCCAGAAAAATCCCAAATTGGTTGGTTGGTTGGTTGGTTGGTTGGTTGGGGTTTTTATATCAGAAGAGAAAAATACATCCCACTTTTTTTTTTTTCCCAGTCAAGCTTTGGTTTGTTTTTTTGTGGTTTTTTGGTTTTTT
>VXAD01047014.1:182617-198572 GCA_013399195.1 Dicrurus megarhynchus | reverse complement strand
TTTTTTTTTTTTTTTTTTTTTTTTTTTTGGTACAGATCCTACTCCAAGGATCAGAACAGATTGATTATTACTTTTCAGTCCCATACCTTATCTTGGAGTTTTCTAGAGGGAAACAAAATATTCCTCTCATTCCTTTGTCTTTTAGAAACACCCAGTAGAGGAAATAAGTTTAATAATAACAGCAATTTTATTTAAATTTTCACTATATTTTTCAAAATGTTTGCAACATGAGGATGAACGAGGCTTTGTAGCTGAGGTACAGTGTGATTACCCAGCATCACACAGGGTCAATGCCAAAGCAAGGTTTACAATTTTGGCTCTTATTTAACTATTTGATTCTTTGCACATGAGCCTACCTGATGGCAGGTTCAGTAAGAAAGGAATTTTACTGTCTCCTTCACTATTTTCAGCTATGAAAATAGTGAAGGAGACACTATAGCTATGCCTTTTGTGTACCAGAATTCCTACAGCAGGTTTCTCTTGTCCTTTACTAAGCTCCTTTGTTTAATTGCTTGTTTGCTTTAATACAGCTTCAATTTTCACATGGCACTTGTGCTTTTTCAGGTGTGATGAGCCAGGTGCTTCACCCTGTCTTTCAATGTAATGCCACGGTAGTTGGGAAAATGAAAAAAAAGGAAAAAAATGCAGTATTAAGAAGGCTTGGGAGTTCCCAGTTTATCAGAATAAACATAACTTATCAGGAAATGAGAAAGATATATAAAACCTTGTTTAGCACTATCAGTATAAACAGGATGTTCAAGGAAACAAGAATGTATTTACATGTTATTCTCTAAGTCCAAAAACCAGAAAATCCCCCCAAAGCACCTGCAGAACTTCAGCAAAGACTGCTGGTAAGTATTTACGGTAAATCTGCAAGGAATGAGCCTTAATCTTAGTACTCTGTGGGAAATAAACAGAAAAGTAGCCAGGTTCTGTATCCTGATCTGGAAGAGCTCCAGATCTTGGGGCTTTGTTTTTGCAAAAGTTCTCCAAACAGCTGCTGGCATTTCATTTCTCACAGGTAATGACTCACCTGCTCACAAGCACCATTTCTCAGTTGTATCATTTCTCTAAGAACTTATTCAAACCATTTTGCATAAATCCCTTCCATTTTTAAAGACCACTGGTAAGATTATCACTGGTAAGTTTGTAGCAGAGGAAGAAAGGAAAAGAGATATAGCAAAGGTGACGAGATACAAAGAAAATTCAGAATAGTTGATTGGAACTTGAGTCTAATTGCTTAAAGACATCTCTGTGTAGAGATGGTTTGATATTCTATGTAAAATCTCTGATCTTCTATATAAAATGCATTTCAATCATGTTTTGTTCTGTTTTTCATGATGAGAATCAATTTTGTTACAATTTTTTTTTTCAACAGATATCTTCTAAGTGGGGTTAAAATATTGACCATTATTTTACCTGCCCTTCTAGGGGTTCAGGAGCAAAATGTGAAAATTTTATTTTCCTGGAATGAAATTATTTCTATGTGCCTGCACATTATTTGCCTACAAATAAATTTTTATTCCCAAAACTTATTATGTACCTTATAATAATTTTTTTCTTTTTTCCTTTTTTTTTTTTTAACTAATTCTATAAAGCAGACCTGTTTCAAAGAGTAAAAGCAGATAATGGGGTGGTTATCTATCAAAAGATAGATTAATTTATTTCAATAGATAAATGTTTATCTCTAGACCAAATTTTTTAAATACTCCTTTATTTTTTATGACATTTTCATAGAGTAAGGAGGAGCTCTGCTCTCAGATTAAACTCTTGGCATCAAATAAATTTAAATACAGATTTTTTTTTACCCATCCTGTTTTAATGAATCATGCTTCAGCTTTCCCAAAGGATCTGCAAAATGCCTTATAACTAGTTTTGATTAGCTGCTTGTTAATGTATGTCTATTTTTGAGTAATATTTATAAATTTTTATTGAATTTGGATATGGTTTAGGACTGTTTTCTGTGATCCATGTCACCAACCTAAAAGTAGAAAATGTAGCTACCAAACAACTCTCCAGCAAAAGGTATTGATGCCCTAATGTCCAATCTCAAGTGTCTTATATAAGTAGTTAAAGAAAGTAAAAAAATTAAATGTAAAATGTAAGTCTGCATTTCTTCCAGACCACTGTAACAGAGCACTTGACTATGTAGTATACTATCTCTTCAGTCTGGGCAAAATTAAAGATTATGCCAATTATTACTGGGGGGAAAGTCAAAAAAGTCAAGTTATTTTTTCAAGACTATTTTTTCTTTGTTGCATTCTGTACTCCTATTTTTGTGAGCTAAGTAGATAGAGTCTATCTAATAATACCTGGAAGTATGGAAATAGCACACCACAAAGTATTCTAAAATGGGTGATTTGGAGAGCAGCTCACTGTGCTGTGTTTAGTGGGAACGTTGCAGCTCCTGGCTGTAAGCGGGTGGCTCCAGCCAGAGCTGATTCACAGGAAAAGGAAGAAATAACCCTTTATTTAAATCTGAAACTGCCTGGTATCAGACTACAGCCCTAGTTCTCTTATTCACTGTGTGAAATGCTGTGTCCTAGGACCTCCCAGCCCACAGATTTGGTCCTCTGGCCCTGCCAGGGTGGATGATGCCAGCATGAAATCCCACCATAGTGAGATGTCTGAAAAAATTTGATTTGAATGAAGTTTCTGTGAAACTTGAAAGCCAGTCACAACTTTCTGATACAAATTCTGCTTCTGGTTTATACCTAAAAAAGAAAAGATTTAGTCTTCCCAAGAATCGCCTTAAGTAACACACACACATTTATATATACTTAAGTATATATAGATATAGGTGTTAAAGGAAGACATTATTGGAATTGTGTAAGTTATGGTTTTAATGTATCCCTAAGGAATTCGGTGGGGTTTTTTTCTGACTTTAAACAAGTATTTTTCAGGTCAGCAAATAATATAAATCAGGCATGCCATATGTCTTAAAATATTGGTATAGTAGTTAATATCCATAATTCTTCCTTTTATAACTCTCAGTGGATCCTGGAGTTTTTGTTCATAAGTATTAGTGGGAAGGACATATAATATTAAGGATATGCCTTATAGAGTTTCTACATATTTTTAGAACTTTTGAGAAGTTTGACACCCTTTATCAGTAAGGGGGGTATTTTCATGCATTTGATTTATCACAGGGTTCATGTGGTTGCAGTATACAAATTTCATAAAAGAAATTCAGGTTTTAGTATGTGTAATTCCTTGTAACTTGGGTGTGAACTTTCCATTATGGTTACATTGCAAACCTCTTTTCATGATGCATAATCATATGCTGAAGTTAGACTCCTTATCAAAAATATCCTGTTACTCCTCTCTTTAATGTAATTTTTTTTATCCTTTTCTTGGTAATCTGGCATGAAGAGGGAGCAGATTTATCAGAGCAGCTCCTCTGCTAAATTAAGCTCTTGGACATTTAACGCTTTGTGAACTAACATAATTTGACTTCTTGACAAACTTTTGTCCCCTTTAAGTTATATTTCACTTACAGAGTCTGATCCTTATGCAAAACCGCCTCCTGTGTGCTGTGCCTGATCAGTGTTGGAATGTTTGCCCTGTTCCACATTACTCGCTTTCATCTAACGAGTCTGGGAAAAGCAACTGATAGCACCCCTTTGAATCCAAACCACTAATAAGGCAACACAATTAAGTGTTTCACTCAATTTCAGCTGCAATTATTGATGACACCACATCTTCAGTGAGATCCTCATGAATGGGGCCTCTGAGCTACAAGAAACACATATAAAATCAGCAGGGTTACATGCAGAGTTCTGCTTTCTGCACTCTGTTTTGATATCAGCCTTACTTTTTGTCCTGCTATATGTAAAAATAGCCAGTATATTTCTAGGAAAATTGCAAACACGACAATCTTTCTATCCTGAAAGACTTTATACCACACAGCAACCTACAGCAAACTAATTGTTCAGAAACACAGGACTAAATTTAAATATATCCCTCCTTGGCTATTAAGGCACAGACAAGATGAGACCTAAAGGTTACTGATTTTCCTTAAAGGTGGTGGGGAGCAGAGTTAAAAAGCTTCTCTAAATGTGTTGTGTGGGAACTTGATTTTTGAAATAAAATTTATGGGAGCTCTACAAGCTGTTTTCCCCTCGGGAGTCTGTAGAGCATTTCATTAGAAATGAAAGGTTATAGGCAAGCCAGTGTTCACACCATTGACCTTTCACTAGATGGCTTTCTAAAGCAGTGTTGAATGTCTCTAAAGGATGCAAATGTACTTTCTTCAAAACACAGCAACTCTGAGCCTTACATGAAAGGAGTCTAATTTAGAGAATTACAGGATTGTTGAGTTCAATCCACTGTATTGAAGAGCTCTGGAAAAAGAAGTTTACCTTTTCTAATTCTGACATGGTTTTTTTCATCCCTTGCTTTGCCCTTTACATCAACAGTGTTCCTCTTTCTTACTTTAACTTCTCAGTGTGGGTTAAGGGGACTGAAGCTGAGAAAGCAAGAGAAGTTTTCATCAAACATCTGCTTTTGGTATTGATTGCTGGTTTGAGTTATAGATGATGCTTTAGTGGGTGAAAGACTCCAGCTGGTCCCCCTGTTCAGGGGGCGAAGAGAATTAAAAATAAAAGGTTTCTGCAGAGTTGCTATCTGTCCATGTATTGACATCCCAGGATTTGTTAATGCTTTCAGAGAATACCACCTTGCTTTTTTAGGTAAGCACTGAAAATGTTTAATAAGCAACAGCATTGTTTCCTTCTCAGGGGCTGAGAGAAGTTGGAGAGGATTTTATGTTTTTCCATGGATATTAACACTTAGAGGTACTGGGAGGGAACATGAGATAAAATTATAGAAGTTCTAATCTTTCCTCTATCTCTTGGCTGAAATTGTTCCATTACAAGAAAAGAGAGGTTAAATATTTATTGTGTGATAAAAAGAATAACTTTGTAGGTTTGCAGCTCAGAGGAAACAGATATCCACACCTCCCAGCTAAATGTGTTCATCACAGAATCAACTGGGTTGGAAGAGACCTTTGAGATCATCAAGTCCAACCTAGTTACTAAACGGATGGGCTTCCCATGAGATCAGAGTTTCAACTTTATTCATAAAAGGTAGGAGTTTCTGTGTGAATTTGAGTGCCAACATGATGCTTACATCAGGCTTTAGAGAATCTTAAACATTAGATCAAATGAAACACAAACTACCAATTAAAATATTTTTGTGCAGTAATCATAAATCTTAATTAGTTCATTTGGCTTTATGTACTTGTATAGAGTTTTTAAAATAATTAATTATTTTAAACCCACAAATTTATTCTATGTATAAGCTCAGCTTGTCTCCAAAATGGATACAATTATATTTTAGACCTTGGCAATGGTGCCTTCTTGATTTTGTAGCAGAAATACTGACATAATATTTGGAATCACAATGGTCTCTTTTATGAAGCAAGCCTTTCAAAAAAAAAAAAAAAAAGGACAATAAGCAAATCAGTATCTATTTTTATTTTATAATTGAAGAATATTGAATGTATCACAAAATGTCTATACCCATTTACATTTGTCTTCAACAATGCTTATCATAAAATGATATGCTGTATTAATTAAGATAAAACATTATGAGCTTACTGGATTAAACTAGTCTAACTGGCAGAACTCTGATTAAACTGAATGCAGGAAGTCTAATGCTTTACTATTTAGCCTTGGGTAAATGTTTTTTGAAAGTGCTTGGCCTTTGGAAAATTATTTAAAAAAAGAATTCTGGTCTGTGTCACACAAAACTTGCCATCTGACCTTAAGCATGTCACTTATTTATTTTAAAATATCTCTAAGATAAGATTTTTTTTTTCTCATCTTGCTGCTTTTCATTATGACTTTCTTATAAGAACAGGTGTGGAGAAAAACAGCCAGAACAGGATATTTTCTTTACACTTTCTCAGGGAATATTTTTAGTTGGAATTTCATGGATCTCTGATTTACTATTAATTATAAAATTTTTGGAGGCATTGGATATCTAGGAATGATTCTTGTTCAAGTGTAATAACTAAATTGCCAGGTGTTTATTCAATGACTAAGTTTGATTTTCCAAGGCTCTGGAAAACTTTGTACATTTAATGATCAGATACAAGTAAAGATAAAGAGACCTAACTGGGAATGCATGGCAAGCTCTTTCAAAACCTCTAAGCTTTGTATTTGTTTATGATCTGTATGCTAGGTTCAGTGACTACTGTATTGGCTCCATTTATTTAATTTAGTAAATTACGTAGCTGTTCAACATGATTTAGTTTAATATCTATATGCTCTTTGGATGGTGCGTTTCATTCAATCTGTGATGTATTTGATGTAGCAGGTGCAGTGATTTTGATTCAATATATTAAGTATCTGATTAGATAGGTTATGTATCTGATTTGGAATATGGCTTATTTAATAGACTGCGCATTTTTTTCTTTGTAAGCTGCTGTAAATTCTCAATTTATTTAATCCAGTATGTGATATATCTGCAATATATGTAGTTGTAGTTAATGTTTTTATGGGAGTCTGTAATTCATCTGCAATATTTCTAAATTTTGAATAAATTGTATTTCATATATATCCTCAGAGGCTAGAAGGTGACTTTAAATCATAATGTGAAGAATACTAAGCAAGCTCATTTGTTGTGAATATCAGTGGATGCAATCACACTTTATAAACATTGCCGTTTGTGAAGCAACTTGAATTCCAAATGGCCTTCATAGTGCCACAGTACTGTACTTTTGATTGCATGTTCCAAAATTATTGGCTAGATAAAAACAATCTATTAGGGACACTTGACAGCAATACTGTAACCTTCTTGGAAGACACATTTGCAGCACTTATAACCCTAAGAAATTATAGCAGAGACAATAAACATAGTAACACACAGAAGATTCAGGCCAAGATCTAGCCATGTTGCTTGCTGGGCATCCTTAATTCTGCTAACTGAATTCTGGAACAGTATAACAATGTCTGTATCTTCCTGTGGTTTATAAGGTAAGCCCTACACACCTCTTCTGTGTGTAGGAAGCCAAACAAAAGACGTTTCAGATTTCACAACTCTAATATTGACATCTATTTTTCAGGTGATACAAAAAAAAAAGGCCAAAACAAAGCAAATAATCCAAAAGCCCTGTTTAAGACATCGCACTTTTAAAGAAATATTTATGTTTCCAAGAAAAGTCTTTCTCTCAGAGCTGTTGATCTGTTGATGATATACAAAATTCTTGATCAGATGCTTAACAGAAGAGCCAGCTATAAAAATCAAGGATAATTTCATTAAGAATTTAACCATTAAGTTATAGAATAAGGAAAGAAAAGAAGATCATCTGAGACCTAATAAGACAGTAAGGCAAAAATACAATATTTGGAGCAGAAATTGGATCATCTTGTGGATTCCATCCTATATATTAGTCAGGGCAATTTCTGGAATTCTTTTCTTAATTGCATGGTTGTGTTTAAACAGCTAAACAGATTTCAGTAATTGTAATATTTCCATAAAGAAGAAATTTACATATGCTCACTGTTGTAAAAATATTCAATCAGATGTGAAGGTGGAAAATTATATAAATGGTTACTTTTTTTCAATTAAAATTTTAAAAATCCTAAGGAAAACGGGTAAAATCATTGCAGTGACTCAAAACCAGAATTCCATATTTCCTTTTGTCAAGAATATTTTATATTTTACCATCTCTTACTGTGTAGAAGGAAAAAAAAAGAAAGAAAACCACCTTCAATCTTACAATTTTTTTGTCTATCGGGAGGAATATTTAATCAGTTACAGGTTTGATCTTTTTCTCCCCTGAAAAAATCCAGTCCTCTCTGTCACTCACTGTGAATTGCACTACATGTCTACTTGATGTAACTTATGAAAGTAGGAAATGCAATTCTACCTTTTAAAGTGTAAAGGATCCCTACCTACTCCTCCAGTCAGCTGATAGGATACTGAAGTGGTTTTAGTGTGTCAAGTACATATATTTATCTCCATCTACATTTCATACCAAGATAGAAAAACAGATAGCTAGCAGATAATTAATTCTACTTCACAACTAATAGATGCATTCTAAACAGAACAGTGACAGATGAGTACTACTTTCTATTTTACTTTGCAATTCTAAAATAGTAGTAACATGCTTAAATGTTTGTAATAAAAAAAATATGTAAAATAATTTAGATACTGTCTGGCTTGTAGTGAAGAGCTAGTGCTTTAAAACAAAAAGGTAGCTGTGGTGGGAGACAGGAGGGAAAACAAAATATAATTCCTGGAAATTAATGATAAATAGAGTCCAGAAACTCCCTTCCCTTCATCCAGACTAACTGGACTGCTACAAGAAAATGTTTCATTGCACCTTTGTCACCAAAACTGATAAAATTTCACTTCACTAAAACTGCAGTTTAAGAGTGTCTTGGCCCGTATTTGTGTGTATGTGCCCATCACCCCTCAGAATGGGGTGGGACAGTCAGATGCAGGTATGGATTCGTTACCCATCTGAGTCTTATTGTTCTGCCTCACACCTTGTAATTGCTGCTTTAACACTGTCCTAGTTCATGGTGCACTATTCCCACAAATGCCTTTCATAGCTGAAAAAGGGTTGCTGAGGACTCTCACTTACAATGAAAAGTTCAAATTTTCCCCCTTCTCCTCCAGCTATTTCTGTAGAGTAGAATGTGAAAGATGCAGAATCTGTACCTTTAGCCATGAATACTTTCGGTAATCCCGATTTTGTGAATCAGTGTCAAGGGAGCCATGACTGCTGATGCAATTTAACTCAGCATTAAGGGCTAATCTAAAGATAGGTGTGCTGTAACACTTGCCAGCATGGCTCTGTCAGAGATCTGACGAGTTATCTCTGACCAACGTGGAACTGCTGGCAGAAGTTAAATTTAGATGTAGTTAAAGAAGACAACTGAAGAACCCAAACTGACCTTCTCTGGTAAGACTTTATGTGCCCCATGAGAACTAGCATAACTATTTATAAAATAATAATTCTGCTGATGGTTGTTAGGTCTAAAGGAAGGGTGGCAGTTCTCTTGTCTGGTGATTGGCATCCAAAAATTGCTGTCAAATTCTGAGATACTTGCTCAAGATTCTCTTAGAGTCAACAGGGAGAAATAGGCACCATCAGGTAATAATTCTAGATATTTGGGATGATTAACTAACTGTTAAACCTTTAGCCTCACACGAGAAGAAATTCATCTTGGTAACATTTTGCTAACAGTGCATTTCAGAATCAAAGTATTGATCATTAATTACAAGTGTATGTAAGGCCTAATTTCAATTATTTCAAAGCAAAGCTGACATTTTTATTGTCATACATCATACAAAATAATTCCAGGCATCATCAATCTTTTAGTTTGAGGATTTTATTATGAAGATTGAAACAAGTCTTGTTTTGCATTTCAGTTGAGTAGCTTCTGTCATGGGTACAGTGCTATAAATTCCTTCAAGTTCTAAGAAACACCTCAGCAAACACCTCAAGCAACAAGTCAGTTTATTATAGTATGAGTTTACACAAGATTCTGAAAGAGATTTTTTTTTGTTTCTGTGTTTTTGCAAATAATTAATTTGTGTTTAATTCTTATTTGCACTGTAAAAGCACTCTGCCTCCACTGTTCATTTCTGGAAACTTGAGCAAGATGAGACAGATGAGGTTGTCGGACATTGAGTGCAAACAGATAACTTCTTTTTAATGTTCATATCATAATCGGGTAGTGCTTCCTTATCTTATTCAAAATTAATATAATGTAAAATTAATGATAAATAAAAATCAGATTTCATATAATATTTAAGTAAAGGTATCAAGTACAATTTGGATTTATTTTCTTTTAAATATCTCCGAGTGATTTTTCATAAGAGATAATTTGAGAACTCCAAGTTTTGATAAATCCATTAACAGAAATATCTGAAATTCACTTTAAATGCATTTGCTCAATTAAAATTTACTTGAGGTTTCTGCTCAATCTCTTGGCATCTAACATGAAGCCTATTTGAACTCTGTTAAAAAACCCAGGAGTTGCTCTGTTGGTTCACTTATAGTTTTCAACAGCTGCCCTGAAAGTTCACACAAAACCCATACTACAAGAAATACAACACTACTTCTTGAAGACTTAGAAAAGTCTAAAGGGGATTCTACAGACCTATTCAAATAAATGGTAAATTAGTAACGTTCAAAGTATTAGCAGAGCATGCTTAAAATTAAAATCAGCTTAATTCAGAATTCTGTCAGCTAGTTTTATTTTAAGAGCCTGGTAAATTAGGCAAGCATATTTCATTAGTATTTTTTCAAATTTATGTTATGCTGTATTTCAACAATGGTGCAGATACAGATTTTACTTATTACCTGCAACCAGTAATGACAGTGTTTAATGTTTATCCTCTCCAGGCTGTGATGCCTTCTGACTTTGTAGATCCACGGGCATAATGTCATTGAAAATCCAAGTACCTACCATAGATGACTGAAATTAATGTTAAAGGGAACTGGAGATTTATACATGCCACTGCCATTATCGCTAATGGAAATTTCACATGTAAATTGCCATTCATGGAAATAATATGCTTCTTAGTAGGCTTTATCTAAAAGTCATCTGTGCAAGCAGTCAATTTAAATCATTAATTCAGTCCTCTTACACCATGCCATATATTTCTTTTTAAAAAATCAGGTTACTGATTTTAATGTTAAGAATTGTCTTTATGCTATTTAAATTATAGAAAATTAGAGGCTAGTGTATGCATGAATGTGACATCAGCTTTCATTGATTTCTTGAGATCATAGTCAAACACAGCCTTAAACGCAACATTGAGAATTCACCTCTTCCACAGCTTCCGTGGTGTACGTGCTTCCAGCAAATTGGTTTCCTGTGAGTGATGGGCATCAAGAATAGCTGAGCTTCAAAAGATAATTGCTAACCCATTAGCACCAAAATGAGTCCTTGAAGTGGTACATGGATACATCACTGAAAGCCACTCATGAGGAAAAAGCCAACCCCATTGACTTGAGGGTATGAGCCAGTAAGGTCTTACCCAGGGATGTTGTTCTTTCCTCTGGAAATAATGTAGGCAATGAAAGGTAAAGAAGTCAAATTATAATAAGCAATGCTCTCTACTGTCTGGGAAAAATGTAAATGTCCTTGCAACTGTGAAGAGCACACAACCCCATGACAAGATGGATAAAAGATCACCCAACTCTCATCAAACAGAAATGCAGCTGATTTAGGCTACTCTTTGCCACAGTTGCTTTGTTAGTGCAGAGTTCAAAAAGTCATCTGAGATACACATGATGAAGTTTGGGACAGCAAGGTAAAAGGAGAGTGAAATAATTGTAGACATCAAGTCCAAGTCTGCCAAACTGCAGTGCAGGAACATCTGAACTGATCAAAAAGCAAATGAGCCACTTGGATTGGTAAACTTACAGCTGAACTGAACAAATGTAGTATAGATACATATAGCTATTGAGAAGAAAGAGCTAGGACAATGAAACTGGGAGCCAGCTATCTGAAAGGTCTGAAAAGGAACGTTTCAATATTAATGGAAAGTCCTGGTTTGCAGTCTTTCTCCCAGAACCTTCTCAGTATTTTATGCAATGCTGGCAGTTAATCTTTTCCACGTTTGTGCCTTTACTTATCCAATTCAGTCATTTCCCCACTTCTCTCTCAGGATTTCCTCTTGTTTATGATTTCCTCTTGCATTTCACTGTGGTACAGCTTTTGAAAGCATGCATTAGCTTCTTTCAGGTGTATTTAAACAGCCTTACAATTCTGCACATGAAAACTGTACAACCATATGTAGTTATCTTAATAGGTTTTTTTTTTCCTTCATCTCTAAGTGTCAGAGACGAGCATATTAAAATTCTTACTCTGACCAGGATTCTAATGTGGCATTTGACTGCTTTAGTGCCTCATTTTTCTTTTGATCTTACAATGGTGAGGTCTGTGATTTGCAACTTTTATTGTTGTTTTATTGGGAATTTCATGGACTGCAGTTTTCTTTGATTGCATTGTATAGTGCCACATATCACTGGAAAATATAAACCATTATGAGAGTCTGAACTAAATGTTCATTTAATTTCCCAGGCTAAAATGAAGCAATATAAGACTAAGAACTATGTATTAAAGAACACATTTTCAGTGTTCCAGTGTATCATGTAAACATAACAATGTATTTTCATGTCCCTAAGTGCTACAAGGTAAAATTTAATAGAGAGAGTAGGTTATACTTAATTCATTAAGCACATTTATGAAGACATTATCTTTTAGCTACAATGGATTTTGATAGATCAAACCAGATTTTTTTTAAGTTTAAATAATTCCGTATTTAGGAATAGTTAAAAGTTTCAGACAAACCCACACCCTTTTCCTTTCTGCTTTTCAGGAGTTTGTGCCTTTGGATGTTCGGAAACTGTTTAAAACTCTGACACTGTTGTATCAGGATTAGGTGATATAGTTAATTGTTCTGTGTACTTTCTCCAGCTCAACATGCTGAGAGCAATAGTAAAGTAAAATGCTCTGGTCAAGTTATTCTGTTTCTTTAATGATGTAAAAATCATGTTTGTTTGCTTTACACAAAGCAAAATTATCTGGTTTAACTTTACATTCCTTAATTAAAAAATCAACTGCCTTTCTGTATTATATTTTGCATAACTCTTAAAGTGGCATAGAATTTTTAATGTATCTCACTCATAAAGCAGATAAGGCTTAGAAAAGTGTTCTTGGAAAAGTTCTTTTAGAATGAAAAATGCAATTTCTTTAATCCTAATCAGTTTTCTATTTAGCAAAACATATGTAGAAATTACAGCTTTTTACACAGATTTATTTTAGCTTGGTGAAACAATTTAATTAGGCAAATGGTATCTTCATATATGATTATCAACTGATATTTTCAACTTTTGATTTATTCCAAGTGTTTCATACACAACCTCCCTGGATGCTGTATGATGAAGCTTTGTAATTTCTGGACACAATGATACTATACTAAATTACTGCTTAGCAGGTATGGAGATACATAGTTTATAAATCTGACCTTTCTTTTAGTCTCCTGTGTCAAAGGTTCAGTGAAAGAACATAAACCTCATAAGATGATGACGATGAAAGCAAGACATAAAAAACAAGAAAATGCCGTGAATTGCATTCCTAAATCTCTCCCACTGTCAAAATCTGAGAGATTAGGTAGAAAAAGGATGTTATTTACTCAGTTTCCTTCTCAGGAAAAAGATCTCTATAATATGGTTTCAGTTTGTTTTACACTGTTTTGAATTTTTCTTCATGCCCATTTTATCAAAGGTTATGATGAAAATGAAATGTTTGTGAGATTTTTTTACCCCTGGGACAGAAAAATATATTTTTGTGTGTCCTGTGCATTTCCATAGTAACATTAAATTATTTTCACAGCAAACCTTCTCTTTCAAGCATAGAAAACCGAATGCAACAAAAAACATTCAGTAAGGGAAGCCATTTGGAATTCTGAGGAACCAAAGTGTTTCTTGCCCAATGGGTTTTGCGTTTATTGAGGACAGTCATAAATAACTTTAAAATATTCCAGTGTGATAGGATGGAGCTGCAGATTAGGTCATCATGGAATTATAGTTCCCTTGCTTAATGATTTTACAAAATTGCCTGGCAATCCAACAAAGAGAAGGAGCACAACGTGGTGAATGCAGGCTAATTAAACCAATAATTGCTTCTTCTTGTGTTCCCAGATAATGTGCCCCTGATAATTTTAAATGAAGTTTTGAAGCTGACTTCTTGAATGAAATGCTGTGCTAGTTAAAGCTCCACTAACTCTCCGTGTGCACAGAAACTGGCCTACTTCTCATGGTCCCTGGAACTGCTCAGACAAGTATTGCCACAGCACACAAAGAGTACAGGAATAGCTTTCCTTTATGTCTGGTAATGGGGCCCTGAATTCCTGTGTTTTCCCTCTTCGCAATATTGTGACTAGATCATCTGATTTCCCTGAGCAATTCCAAAATTAGAGGCTGCAAATTAAGTCTTTGATGTTTTTGAAGACTTAGGAAAAGATGCAAACTTCTGTGTATCTCAGGTATGCTAGTGTAAATCTAGAGTAACTCCATTGAGACTTAGGACGACTTTTTTTAGTTATATCTGTGTCAAATGCAAGTACATGACTGTTGACTGGCAGATATGTTTAGAACTTGGGAAATATTTCACAAAGTCCCCAAGACTTTCAAGGTGATCTTCAAAGAGTTATAAGGAATAATTCTGAAAGGTTTAGTGTTAAACTTAGAGGAAGACTCTTTATCAGTTAATCAGGTAAAAGAACTTCTGCAGATGAATTGTAAGTATGAGCTCTGCTATGATATATATGTTCATCATGCTATCTCATGTCCATGTATCAACACGTATTTGTTAAACAATATGTATTTTAGGTCACTTATAGTCTGACAGAATATCCTTTCTAACATGATTTACAATTCTACGAAACCATAGAAATGAAGGATCTACTTCTTTATCTCAATACTATTTGATACTAAACAGTCTTGGGTAAATATGTTTCTTTTCTCCATTGGTGCTTAAGGATTTTTACTAAAATATTGAACTACTGTGTTTCAATATTTTTTTGTCCTAAATTATTCTTTTGTTATCTGAGTGGAATGGTGTTGCGATGGCTAAATCCACTTTACACCCCCCAAGTTACCCTAAAAGTGGTTTCCCCCTACAACACTGTGCTAGAAAGTTCTCCCTTTGTTTAGATTCTGCTGGTCACTGGCCCTCTCCCCCTTCCCATCCCTTTTCCCATTGGCCCCTGTTATGTCACTCAACCTTGCCTCTGCCCCCTAGCCCTCACACTGTTGGTTTTGGATGCTCTGCCCGCCTTTGGGAACTCTCAGGATAAAACCGGCATGGGCTTTCAGTTTGGGGTGCTTCTTGTC
The DNA here is from genome assembly GCA_013399195.1 of Dicrurus megarhynchus. Lineage (NCBI taxonomy): Eukaryota > Metazoa > Chordata > Aves > Passeriformes > Dicruridae > Dicrurus > Dicrurus megarhynchus. The sequence goes on along the minus strand of VXAD01047014.1, from coordinate 183,703 downwards.
TCTGTTCCCCTTTGGGTGTGTTGCAAATAAACGCCTTGGAATTGCGTGCAGAGAACCCCTCTCGCCTCTTTGTCTGCATAGACTGTGTGTGTGACTGTCTGTGACTGTCTGCGACTGTCTGCGAAGGTGATACCGTGTGCATGTGTAGGTGCAATTGGAGTGCTGCCTAAGTGTCCCCACGAGGGGAATATACACAGCATCGATTCACCGAAGTCCTCTTTCATATCTGGCGCTATGAACAGGGACTTCGGCTGAAGTCTTTGGAAGAGTGTCCCCTGGGGAGCAAAAGCCCCGAGGAGCCACCGTTCCGAAACGCCATGAACCCTACAGGAGATCTAAATTCTATTAGACCTGCCTGGAAGCAGGTCTAATAGAAGCACAGCCAATACCTCTCTCAGCGTGAGGGAGCCGGTTGAATATCGGAGACCCATCCACTGAGATTTTTTCTTTTACCCCGGAGTTAGGAGCCAGAGGGTTTGGCGGGGCGAGCAGAAACACCACAGTGAGGGCTCAGTAGAGTGGCTTCAGAGTTGGCGAAAGCCGGCGAAACTCGGGGTGAATGAAGCCGAGGAAAGTTCGTTCGGGTCCCTTTTCACCTTTTCTTTTACTAGCTTTTTTCTCTCGGTGGCTGGGTGAGGTTTTTGGGGAAAGATGGGTGCGAAATTCTCAATTCCCCAATGAGAGGCATTTCTCTACGTTAAACGTACCCTAAAAGTGAGGAGAATCTATTTTTCTAAGAGACTTTTAGAACACTTTATGCAGTGGGTTTTTTATTATTTCCCTAATGTTACAATAGAATCTGTTAAGAACCCCGAGTTCTGGGACAGGGTGATCGAGAGGCTGGCTTTCCTGAGGCAAGGTGGGGACGAGTTGGTTAAAAATTTCATCCTGTTAGCAGTTTTAGTTTAGAAAGTGGTCTTGGAAGCAGAACATGAGGCTGCGACGCCTGAGAATGCAGACTCCCAGGCAGAGGACACTCCTCCCCGCCCCACAGCACTCTCCGCCCACGGATTGTGGCTGCTGCTGTGCCAGGGTGCATCCCCCCCACCAAGCCCACAGAATAGTGGCGGCAGCCTGGCCTGCCCC
>VXAD01047014.1:169774-182599 GCA_013399195.1 Dicrurus megarhynchus | reverse complement strand
CCTCCCCCGCCACAGCACCCTCCCTGGTTCCAAGTTCGTGCGCCCTAGCCCTGTGCCACAACCATGGCTCAGGCCACATGGCCGGCTCCGGTGCCTCACTCCCCCCCGCTACGGGGTCTCCCGCCCCTGCCCCAAATAATGGAAGCCACGTGGCGGCGGCGGCTGCTCAAAATGGCGGAGACCACGTGGCGGGCATTTCTCAGCTGTGCGGTCCCCATCCCCCGCCTGCTCCCGCATGCGTCATCATGCCAGGCCCCTNGCCTCCCCCTTTGATTCCCAGGGCCCCGCAAACCTGGAAGTGAACAGAGACTGGGAGTCTATAGCTGCTCCTGTTACATACAATAGACAGGGACAGAATCCCCAGTGGGAACCATTCCCATTTGCCAATTTAAAGGAACTGTGTAAGGCTGCAAATGATTTCAGGCGGGAATCCCGTTATTTCAAAAGCCTAGTACAGGCTACTTTTGCAGCAAGTATTTCAGTGCTGCATGATATAAAAAGGATCATGTCCTGCCTGCTCTCCCCGACTGAATGTCTGTTGTGGGAGAGGACAGGGAAAAGGCTGCTACGGGACCTCCACACGAGTTACCAGAGAGATCCCAACAGATCAAATTTAACCCTAGAGCAGCTATGTGGTGAAGGCTTAGAATAACCTTTAGATCAGGCCTGGACACACCCAGAGCCGGTCCTGGGAGACTTGAAGCAAGCTGCAGAGAGGGCGTTGTCCCTTACCCCCATCGGCTCTACCCCTCCTGCCAGCTACTCCTGTATAAAGCAGGAACAAGGGGAAAGCTTCATCAAATTTGTAGACTGATTAAAAGGGGCAATAGTGATCCAGGTCGAAAGCATGGAAGCTCACAGAGAGCTGCTTAGAACTCTGGCGAGAGATAATGCAAGATGCCAAAATGTCATAAGAGCCCTCCCCCTAGACCCTGCCCCCATCCTCAACCAAACGGTGGAAGTATGCACCAGACTAGTAGGGGAAGAACCCACAATTAACTCAGGTTTCCAGCAAGGTGTGGTGGGTGCAACAACAGCAGGAAAGGACGATAATGAAAGGCCCCGGTGTTACAATTGTGGAAGTTTTCAACACTTCATAAAACACTGCCCTAAACCCAAAAGATCTAACGGGAATAGGAAGCCTGTTGTTACAGACTGTTCTGCCTACAAGCACCTGCCAGGAAACGAGCAGTGAAGCGCGGCTTGGCCCCACTGCGTGATGACAACAAATCAGCGCCCTCTCTCCCTGCCCTGCCACCCATGCCATGGACAGCGACTCCTCGCTGCAGTGGGAAGCAGGCAAAAGAATTCTGTTCGTGAGTACTTATGCATACCTTTTCCACGACAGAACTCAGCAACCCATACACGCAGGTTTAAAAAGAATTCCAGACAAAGCAACAGACATTTTAGTAATCGGAGACACCATGGGAGGTCCACCTGAGCTCTCTATTTCACCTGAGGTGCACAGGGTAGACCCCAGTGGACAAATACAGATTGCTGTCTCCTGTGCTAGCACCCCTTCGTTTCTACAAAAGGGTCAAGTGGTAGCACAGGCTATCATCCTACCCTAGGACTTCCCCAGGTGCTACAGTATGCCATCAGTATGGTGGGCAAAAGTAGTCGGACGGGATAAACCAACCCTTCATTGCAAACTCCGCAATGGAAAGTTCACAGCCACACTGGCGGGGATGGTAGATACAGGAGCTGGTATCGCCATCATATCTGAAGCAGAGTGGCCATGACAGTGGGGACTTAAGCCAGCTGCTGGGGTGGTTACTGGGATTGGGGGTTCTGCAGCATCTATGAGGGCCACAAATAACATCATTATTGAGGGCCCAGACAGACACTATGCATCCATCAGGCCATTTGTTATCCCATCAGGATTCACCTTATGGGGCAGGGACCTCCTTAGCCAATGGGCAACTCAGCTGGTAATGCCACCTCCACCTCGGGATTTTTAGTTGGGGCCACTGGAAAGTGTGCCACTCCAGCTCTTACCTGGAAGACAGACAAACCTATCCGGAGTGAGCAGTGGCCCCTATCAGCTGAAAAGCTGTGCATGCTTGAGTCCCTTTTAGAGGAACCATCCTTGGCCATCTTGTCCCCTCCAACAGTCCTTGGAACTCCTGTTTTTGTTCTAAAAAAGCCAGCCAAAGACAGGTGGAGGCTCCTTCAGGACCTCCAGAGAATTAATGAGATAATTGAAGACATAGGTCCCCTGTGGCCCAGCTTGCCCTGACCCTCAATGCTCCTCCAACAGTGGAAGCTTGCTGTCATAGACATTAAAGACTGCTTCTTTGCTATCCGCTTACACCCATGTGACACCCCTCGGTTTGCCTTCTCTGTGCCATCCCTGAACTGGCAGACCCCCATGCACAGATACCATTGGCGAGTTCTACCCCAGGGTATGAAAAATTCCCCAACGATCTGCCAGTAGTACGTCGAACATGTCCTGTCCCCTCTCAGGAAAGAGTTCCCCAGGGCCATCATACTCCACTATATGGATGACATCTTGATCTGTGCACCTGACGACAATTACCTGGACTTGACCTTCCAAGAGACTCTCCGAGCCATTGACAAAGCAGGGTTTGAGATTCAAACCGAGAAGATCCAGCGTACCTGCCCGTGGACTTACCTTGTACTCCGCATTGGTGAATGGACCATCGTACCCCAGCAGCTCACCATCCAAGACGACCCAAAGACCCTTTGGGACTTGCATCAGCTTTGTGGGTCCATCAACTGTGTACGTCCTCTGCTGGGTATTACGACAGAAGACCTCTCGCCCCTGTTCGACCTTCTCAAGGGTTGTGAGGACCAGGACTCACCACGTGCCATCACTGCGGAGGCCCGAAAAGCCATCAGTAAGGTACAGCTCGCCCTGTCTTCTTGACAGGCTCACCGGACCCTTCCTCACCTGCGTTTCAGTTTTATTGTTCTAGGTAACGCACCCAGATTTCATGGCCTGATCTTTCAGTGGGACACAGCGCAGAAGGACCCTCTAATCATTATAGAGAGGATTTTTCTGTCTCATCAGTCGCCCAAAAGCATCACACCACCACAGGAACTAATGGCCCAATTAATCATGAGGGCCAGGGCTTGCCTCCGAACCCTCACTGGGTGTGATTTTGCATGCATACATTTGCCATTAACAGTTGGTGACTTGGAGCATTTGCTCCAGACAAACGAACATCTCCAGTACGCTCTGGACAGCTGCACAGGCCAAATTTCAGTCCACAAACCCAAACATAAGCTGTTTAACACAGCAGTTCATCTGGTGCCAAAATCAATGCTAACTCGAACCCCTCTCAAAGCTCTGACAGTCTTTACAGATCATTCAAGTTCTCACAAGTTTGTGATGACTTGGAAGGACCCCAGGACGCAGATGGGGGAATTTGATGTCCAGGTAGTAGAGGGATCCCCACAAATGGCTGAATTGGTGGCCGTAGTTAGAGCATTTGAAAGATTTCAAGAACCATTCAATTTAGTCACAGATTCGGCCTATGTAGCTGGCATGACCACCAGAGCAGAACATGCCCTGTTATAAGAAGTGGCAAATCCGCAATTATACCAACTGCTCTCAGAACTGGTCTACCTTCTCTCTCACCGAGAGCAGCCTTATCATGTGATGCATGTAAGGTCACACACAGATTTACCAGGACCCATCGCAGAGGAAAACTGGAGAGCTGATGCCCTGGCCATGGCCGTGCAGAGTCCCAACTTACCTGACATCTTTGCACAAAGCCAAGTTAAGCCACCAGTTTTTCCACCAAAATTTTTCTGCCCTCATTAGAATGTTTAACATTCACAGAGATCAAGCAAGGGCAATTGTAGCGACGTGCCCTAGCTGTCAACAGTATCAGGTACCATCTTTAGGCACAGGGGTAAATCCCCGTGGCCTCAGCAGCTGCCAATTGTGGCAGACGGATGTCACCCATATTCCTCAATTTGGGAGACTGAAATATATCCATGTGTCAGTAGACACTTTCTCTGGAGCTGTCTTTGCATCTGCCCATGCCGGAGAAAAGGCCACAGATATAATAAAACACTTTCTCCTTGCCTTTTCCACCCTGGGCGTGCCCAAAGAAGTGAAAATGGACAATGGTCCTGCCTATGTTTCTAACAAATTGCAACATTTCTTTAGTCAGTGGGGCATCCAGCACACCACAGGCATACCCCACTCCCCCACAGGACAGTCTATTGTTGAAAGGACCCACCAAACTCTCAAGAGGGTCCTTGACCAACAACGTGGAGGTGCAGAGGTTAATTCTCCCATTGTGAGACTTTGCAAAGCTCTCTTTACCATCAATTTCTTAAACAACTCCTTCTCAGAACCCACCCCCCCGCATTCTGACATTTTACCAATTCAAGACAGGCAAAATTAAAAGAACAGCCACAGTTGTTGGTCAAGGATCCAGAGAGCTGTCAAATTCAGGGACCCTTTCCACTCATCACCTTGGGAAGGGGATACGCTTGTGTTTCCACTCCAGCAGGTTTGAAATGGGTGCTGGGAAAGAATATCAAGCCCTACCTTGGACTACTAACAACAGCTCCTGAATACATAGGAGAAAACGTAGATAACCCTTATGCTGAATCAGACAAAGACGAGACTAGTGCCGCCTGGAGACGACGTCAAAGCAAAGTGACGAGCCACGTGAACATCTAATTTGCACCCCCTCCAGGCTGTTTCAGTTTAAAATCCCCCTGAATCCCTCTGGCTTTCCCTCATGGTTTCCCCACCCGAATAATCCCTTACCCTTCCTATACTCCATACCTACCTTCTTTTTTTTGAAAAGGGGGGATGGAAAAGGGAAGTTGATAAAGGGAGAATGAACATTTCCAGTTTCAGGTATTCTCAAGTGATTCGATCTTTTGATAATCTTGCCATAATCCTTAACAGCTTTGTTTGAGACCCTTGCAGAAACACTGGCCCCAGCTCCCCCATGGAACCCGGCACCTGTCACCCTGCTGTCTCCTAGATGTCCCTAACCCGAGCAAGTACCCAGAGACACTGCTGTGGCTACAGATGCTGTGACTGATAAGAGCATGGAAACAGCAGCCTCAGTAGCCCAGAAAGGTCCACTGCATCCAGCACCGTCGAAGGAACTCGAGACTTGTTGGGACATTGGGAACTCAGGGGAGGGGTTGCCTCCCGTCAGAGGCTTTGCGGGTGTTTCTGGTTGTTCTGCCATCCATTCATTGCTTGAAATACTGCCACAACCCTGGACCCTCGCTGTTAAAATCAAAATACCCTTTCCCCACTCGTAGAAAGGGGAAAAATGGTTCCCACCTTAGTTAGTTCCAAGTAAATGGGGGAGGCCTATCTTTTAAAGTAAATTAGGGGGAGATGTTGCGGTGGCTAAATCCACTTTACACCCCCCAAGTTACCCTAAAAGTGGTCTCCCCCTACAACACTGTACTTCTGGAATTACGAATAGAGAGAGAATTATCCATCGTTACTGGAGAATGCACATATGATGTGTGCTCTGAAATCTGCTGTAATATCCAAAAAAAAGAAAAAGTCAGGGTCTGTTAGATCTCATGAGCTGAAATTCCCATCAGTATTCACAAAATAGCAGAAGTCAAATCTGGCAGCAGGTCTTGCCAATAGTCACTTTTCCATAAATTCTTACAGTAAATGTTCATGACTGAAATCTATAACTAGACAATTCACAAGCTCACTCCCAGAATTTTTAGCCTTGTAAATTGATAAGTATACACTCAGGAATTGTGAAACTGCATCTTTTTGTTGGCTTTTTGATGAGAGCTAGGTTCAATATATCTTAGTTGGCAGCAACTGGGCAATGAAAAGCAATATTGGTAGTGAGAGTTTTATTTTGTTTGCTCTGTGTCTTGTTAAGCTTTACTGATATAAAACCATCTGTTTAAAAAGCTGTAAAAAACAGACTGCCAACACATAAAAGCTAAACGCAACAAAATAGTCTTAATATCTACTGGCTGATAACTCAGTGCAGTGTTAAATTGCTGAAGATGGAGGCATGGATGGAGAGGAAGACAATTAGTTTTATGTAGGGACAAACCTTAGTTTCCAAATAAAGGACTTCACTATTTATGTTTGATGGTAATCACTTTTTTTTTTCCAGGGAATATTAATTTGCTCTCTGATATTATACTCTTATATGAAATTGTCTTGAAATAGTTTAACTATTGCATACAAGTATGGGGTTTAGCTTTGTTGGACTATACAGGGCCAAATGTAATGCAAGCCAGAAACAACTTAAACTGATAATACAAGCATTGTAAAGAGGTACATATAAGAGCAATAATGTCAACCATACCAGTACAATGAAAATCTCATCATTATACATGGTGTACCAGTACAATGAAAATCTCATCATTATACATGGTGAACCATCATCTGAATGACTGTTATCACTACCTCAGAAACAAGATGAAAAAATTTTCTGTCAGCAATTTGTCAATAAAAAGATCTTTCAATGTCTTTATGCCCATTCAATTTTGAAGTAATATTGGCAAAAATTAATGAGGTACTCTGAAGTTATATGCATGACTTTTTGTGAGTACTTTATTTAAATGTAATTGTAAATTGAAAAATTACTGGTACTGGCTGTTAAATTTTTTCACATGACATAGATCTGTTTCAATAAAACATAAATAGACAAGAAAGTGTTGTATTATAACTGTAAGATCTTAATGACATGCATTTTAGTCATGCAACAATTAAATAAAACTAATATACAGAAATTAAAATTTATCTTATGCATATACTAAATATAGTAAAGAAATTCTTCCCACATGAGAAGATGGTTTACTAATCTACTGAATTGCTCACAGTGATCTCTAGGTCACAAAATAATCTATAAGCAATAAAGATTCCAAAATTGACAAAGTACAAATTTAGATTCAGCTCTCTTCACTGTGAGCTCACCAACATGTAATAAATAACTTTTTTGAGGCTAGGGTAAAATATACATTTGGATTTTTCCTAAATACTATGATATATTATTTTGCATAAAATATTATCTGTTAGGAAATTTGATGTCTATAAATAAAATACCAAGAATACTTATGTACAAAACTGTGTGAGAAAATATAGACACCCTTTTTGAATAAAACCAATAAGTGATCAATGATGACGGACTGTTAAACAGGTCTTTATATGATCTCCCCAAACAGTTCCACTGCGTTTAGTTAAAAGAGGACAACATACCAATTAAAAAAGGAAACAAGAAAAACAGTAAAATAAAAGAAAGGAAATCATGGTACAGATCACTGTCAGAAAATGCAGAAAAATCATTTTCAGACTAGAGCTTATGAGGTGGGAAATTTTAATTATGACAGATGCTCATGATTAAAAGAGTTTACAATTAAGCAAAGATATCCAATAAAGGACACATTTTCAACAGCAAAAATAACGTAAAAATGGTGGTAGGAAATAAAAATATACCTGAGCACAGATTTGAGATATAATTATTAAAGTGTTGTAACTACTGGTGGCAATACGTCATGAACAACAGAGATTTTCAGGTAAAAAGAGCTACATGAATGATTCAGTCTGTAAAATATATTTTGTACTAAAAAGATCAATCTATTTCATTTTTTTCTGAGAGAAAATGAAGAGACTTGACAGCCTATAACTACCTTTCTCAGACTTCTGAGAGTAGCTTTCTTATCTTTCAAATAGAAAAGACAGAATGAGACCTGGAGTCAGACTGAAATATAGTGACAAATGTTGAGGTAATTAAGCATAAAACATTTGGATGTTTATTTATAAGTAACAGGATTTAGAGATTTGTATGATTCTTTACAGGTATGGACTTTAATCTTATGTTTAATTTTAACTTGGAACTGCATTGTTTTTAAATACATATCTTTAAAATATTTTACGTGAGATTTAATACCATTAAAATAAGGCTTAGTGATAGTTTTATTAATTCCATTTACTTAGTATCTCTTTTTTAAAAAGTACACTTAAAATCAGTGAATATACACACACTTGTTTTCCAGACAGGCTTTAATATTTACTTGTATTCATTTTTAATGGCTAAGTAGCAGATGGTAAGACTTAAAGCACTATTCCCCTGGGGATTTAAAATAGGCAAAGATATGAGAAGAAATCAAAGGGAAAAGAGCAAAACAGATGTTGTGAAGCTGCTGCTGATGGTGAGACATGGGAGGATAAGCAGATGCCTTCCAACTTCACCAATCAGTTCTGCAAAGGTGTTGACCACTTGTGAGAGATTAGAAATTGGCATTTGTTTCTCTGAACATGGATGAAATATTTCTCTAGGCTTTGAATGTAAATTGAAAGGAAATGGCTCACTGGCCCTTTTTCATTCCATCCTGAAACTACATTAAAAATACTCCCACCTATAGTTCCAAATATATTTTATATCCATAAACAAACCTTCTTGCGCACTTCTTTGGAAATTGTTTCTTCTCAAAACTGCCAGCAGTACTTTGGACTTGAAAGAGTATTTTTAATGAGACCATGATTGATAAATAGCACATAATAACAAATAGGTCTGACAGTTTTAGTGTACTAGATGAGGATATTTGATGGACAGACAGCACAGATTCATGTGTTGGCTCCTAAGAATCCATACCTAGAATAAGAATGCATGGTTAGTTTTGGGCAGTTGCTTGTTTATGTCACTGACATAATGTTTGGTTGTGTTAAGCCAAATCTTGAATTTATTTGAAGAATTTAGTATACTAAGTTAAACCAAAACATCAATGGACTTTCCAGTGTGGGCACAATCTCACAATTTTGCAGCTCCAGGAAGGCAAATTACCTCTTCCACTTAATAGGAAGGTGACATAATGCTATCATATAAGAGTGGTCAATTTTTCATATTTCAACTGATGAAAAAGCACCTATTGCTTAGGCTTTGCAGTGCTCACTGGTAAATTCCAGAATTTCCAACTGTGATTCAGGTCTTTTCTGAGAGTTGCCTCTCAAACAAATGCTCCATGTGTATACGTAGATGGTTGACAGTTTTAGAAAGTCTTTATTGAGAAATACTGTATTTGCGAGGATGGTGATTAGTTTTGCAGTAGTCATCAGAATTTCAGTGAGGGTGTCATGGTTTGACACTGGCCAAATGCCAGGCACCCACAAAAGCTGCTCCCTCAGCCTCCCTTGCCACAGCTGGGCAGAGGAGAGAAAGAAAATTAACAAAGGGCTCATGAGCTGAGATAAGAACCGGGAAAAAACACTCCAAGGGCAAAACAGGCTTGGCTTAGAGGTACAAAGTGAATTTATTAATAACAGAGGAGGAGGATGAGAAGGAAAATAAGCCCTTAAAGCACCTTTTCTTCCCCCAACCCCTCCCTCCTTCCCATGACAGCACAGGGAGAGAGGGAGTGGGGTTTTGGTCAGTTTGTCACCCGCGATTTTCTTCCACTGCTCAGGGAGAGGAGTTCTTCCCCTGTGAGACCACGGGGTCCTTTCCACGAGAGACAGTTCTCCGTGAACTTCTCCAGCGTGGCTCCAATCTCACAAGCAAGAGTCCTCCCAAAACTTCTCCAACATGGTTCCAATCTCATGAGCATCACTCCTCCCAAAACTGCTGTGGCATGGGTCACTCTTTCCATGGGTGCAGTCCTCCAAGGACAGGCTGCTCCAGCCTGGAAGCAGGGCCCTCTCTCTCCACCAGGACTCCCACTGGATCACAGCCTCCTCCAGGCATCCACCCGCTCCGGCACAAGCACCTCCCCCACGGGCTGCGGGTGGATCTCTGCATCCCCCGTGGATCCCCATGGGCTGCAGGGGCACAGCTGCTTCACCATGGTCTGCACCACGGCCTGCAGGGGAATCTCGGCTCCGGCACCTGGAGCGCCTCCTGCCCCTCCTTCTCCACTGGCCTTGGTGTCTCCATGTTGTTTCCCTCACATGTTCTCACCTCCTCCTCTTCTCTGGCTAGAAGAAAACTGCGTGCACTTCGTTTTGATGTTCTTCTTAAATATGTTATCACAGAGGCATTACCATCCTGTCTAATTGGCCCAGCCTTGGCCAGCAGCGGGTCCACCTTCAGAGCCATCAGGGATTGGCTCTGCCAGACATGGTGGAAGCTTCTAGCAGCTTCTCACAGAAGCCATTTCCATGGCCCCCCCACCCCACTACCAAAAGCCAGTCACAGAGAGCATTTTCCTAAAGTCTTAAATTGTGTTTTGTACTCCAAAGGATTTAATTTTCATCTTTTCATTGCTTGTGATAAAATAGAATTTTTGTGTGGTTTCTTGCAGTTTGTGTGATTTGAAGGTGAATATATTTTAAAATAACAAAACCACAATAAAACTTTTCAGTCAAGTGCTTTGTACAGCTATTGGTAGAAAGTTAGAAATATCAGCAGGCTAACGTGAATGGATTCACCATTGCTTATAACCTGTTAATTTTTTTATCCATTATGTATTCTGAATAAATTCTGACCAACCTACACTTTTCTTGCAACGTCCATTCATAAGTATTTTTCCTAAGTGCTGAAGAACTGCAATCTGTTCTATGCAGCTCATAGATTAGTGAACTCTCCTTAATAATATCTTTTTGCCAGGAAAGCTTTAGGTCAGAGCTGAACATGGCCCATTGAGTTATATCCTTTCTGGACCCTTTAAATGTCAAATTTAGGACACATTCTAAAGCTTTGTCATTCAGTCATACACTGTGCATACAGAACAAAACTATAATAAATCTTTTATAACTTCTCTGAACTGCCATTGAACATAAATTCTGGCTTCTGGTCTTTCCTGCTCCACATGTCTGCAGTTAAAGCAACTGCTGCAGCAGTATTTGCATTTTTCAAATCCATCAGCGTCAAGGATCTAGTGTCACTTCACTTTGTACTCAACAAAGAGACCATAAAGCTAAACAATAGATGCTTTGAGGAACATTATCACCCTGCTATAATTAGTAATTTACAATTACCTCTACCAGTGTTACAAAACAAAAGAGACATCAGAAAAACTCTTAGGCACCTCCTGTTTTTCAGAGGAGGAGAAATAATCTTTTGGAATTTACCTACTGGATAATTGAGCAGACTTTTTTGCCCTACATGATTTCAGTCTAAAAAAGTTTCAGTGGTGGTTATCAAGTCAGTAAGAAATCCATAGATTCAGCTTTTCTTTAAGGTTTTCGAACTTTGAGGTAACATCAAAAGTATTGTCCACTACACTGTGTCTTAATATAAAGAAAATCCAACAGCAAAAAACCCCCTCAAACCCCAGCAAAACACAGAAAACCAACCAAACAAAAAACAAGACAAAGATATAAAAATATTCACCATAAACTGTGACAATAGATTACAATAGCTCTATTGAGTATGGGCTAGATGCTAATGTCAGCAATAGAGTTTCCTTCAAAATTACTGTGTTGGTAGATGCATTGTCATGGGAGTGGTGATAGCAAAATAAGACAAATGTTGTCCAAAGCACAGTAAATGGAAACAATCATATCCTTTGGAGGTTCTTTTTATGCATATATATTTATGAAGATGGGGCATTGAATATTAATGTAGATTCAGAAAAATCTAAAATGGAATTGTAGTATTTGTTCTCCAATAGTGCAAGAAAAATAGCAACACAGTGGTTGCCATTACTCTATCAATAGACCTTCTACTTGATTTTTCTCTTCTTACTTCATTTTTCATCTTCTAAATTGAGAACTTTATGTAGCATGGGTTTGCTTCAGTCTGACATATATTACTCTGGAGGTGTCTCTTTCATTTTATTGATGGTTGGACTCTTGCAGTAGCAAACAATTTTCTATCAGTTTTAAGTTCCATTAAGTCCATAAACAATTACACTAATATTTTCTTTTCTGATGATTTCTGGATAGCAGTTTTCAATTCTTATCCACTTGATTGGAGTGTTAGTGACCACAATAACTCTGCTTTTGACATAGAAGTTGTCTAACACCACATACATTTTTTCCCTCCACAGGAAATTTTCAAAAACTCTCATGCCTCTTCATTCAATGCTATATGTCTTTTTTATGTGTTTCTTTGTTGTTAACATCAAATTTTTACTTGCTAATGATGCAATGGTTGCAGTCCAAGCACAGGAAGTTCTATACCATGTTACAAGAATTCTGTTCTGTTCTGTTTGCTCAGGGGATAGGGCAGCACAGGAAGCGATTACCCAGAAGAACTGTGTATCTCCATCCTTGCAGTTTTCAACGACTTGGATGGTCAAAGCCAAGGCTGACCTGAGCTGCTGTTGATCAGAGCACAGGTTTTCATTTCTGACCCCCATTTCTGTATTCAACAAATTATATAAATCTAGCATTGTAATTTCTGTCAGGAATCTTAATAAGCTTGTGTCTTTTAGAAATAAAAACAGTTATTGATTTTTAGAACATGAAAGCTTTTTCATTTTCATATTCATGAGTCCAAAAATAAATACCATTTGTCTGTGAACTCTTACTACTATAGAATGCCCAAAAAATCCCACCCAAAACCACAAAGCTTTTTATTTCTGGAAGAAACTGGTCTTCTAAGATTCTGACAGCTAAATTTTTTTTGCCATTTCTACAAGAGTAAAATCTTGTGCCAAAAGCATTATGTTCTGTGCACAAAGACAAGCATATACTTAGCTTTGTACTTATTATACAATAAAAAAAGCTAGGTAGAAAATAGGTCCAGAGTGGTTCTTTTATTACTTCCAGTTTATACAACTTTTGTAACTGCTGCTTATGTAGACAGTTATTTTTTTTAAACTTTGTTTGTCATGTTTGGGGAAAATATTATTGAAAGGAACAAGATGTGATTACATTTTCCCTTACCCAAACCCCTCCAAGAAAAAGCTTCTGAATATTTATGCTTCCCCCCCCCTACGACCCCGGGGGGGCTC
>VXAD01047014.1:104525-169762 GCA_013399195.1 Dicrurus megarhynchus | reverse complement strand
CCCCCCCGCTTTTTTTTTTTTCCTGGTATCAGTGTCAACATTAGATTTTTTTTGTGTGCAAAGTGCTGATTCTGTTTTGACTGTATGGACATGAAAAGGTGAGTGACTCAACATCTAATAATACACATTCATGCTCAGTGAAATTTTAGAATTTTATTTTTTGAAAACTATTCAAATTATTTTCCACCCTTCTGATCCATTTTTCTCCCCTAATGGCCAATTATAATTTATTTTTATTATTATTGAGCAATATATGCATCCTTTAGAATTCATCTCTTTCTGGTTTGCAGAAGCTGAGGCTGTAAATCTGGCATTTGCTCATGGTTGCTGTGTCAACTGTTAAACTAATTTCATAAATAGATTTAATTAGTTAAAGGTAGTGCAAAAAGGGAAAATTCCTGTTGATTTATAGTTAGCAGGAGAAGAACATAATCCACACAGAAAATAAGAAAAAGAATCCAGATTAAAGAGACCCATGAGGGATAGCAATTTGATGATGTCTTGTGCTGTAATTTTGTGTATGAGCATAGAGAAAACAAGAGAACAGTAATTATTTTCCCTCATGCTGTTGTCGTAGACATCAGCACTATTTGGCTCAGGCTATATTATGAAGCTAAATATTTTTTTCTAAAAGAAAAAGGAAAGGTGGGAAAAAAAAATGTGAGATGAATCCTAGAACAGATTCACTTGTCATGATTTCCTATTTAGCCTTATGGACAGTTAAGTAAAGTTCAAGCAACCTGAATTTACATTTCTGAGAATAGAATTAGGAGACAAAACTGAGGCTTTAATGGAGATCATCATTAATCTTCATATTGTCTGAATAGGTTTTATTTTGACAGGATCATTCAATCCAGAAAGATTTTTCCCGAAGGACTTTGGTCCTCACCCACAGCTGAGGACAAAGATACAAGTATACTTGGCTTCTCCCTCTTTTTAACTTCCCAGTTTACACGTGAACTTTTGTTGACTTTAGTCTACTTTTCTCTCCTTCTGTTGGCAAAAGTAGAGATGCTCTCACTGTGAGGCCAAGAGCATTTCTCTAGAGGCCCCCAACATTACACTCCTTTCTTATTTCCTGCTTTATCCTTTCACAGGGGATCAAAAATAACTTTCCTTTCCTAAAAATTGTTCTATTGAAATTGCTCAATTTTAACACAGTAATAATAATAGTATTTTCACGGTTTTTAGGATGATGAGTACTGACAATTTCTCATGAATTGCATGTAGCACTTCTTATTAAAAACTTTATTGCAGAAACTTCTGTACGATAGTATTCATACCTTACACTTAGCTACATAACTAGTTCTCATCTATAAGACTGGTAAAGTTTTGCATATATCTAATATATTATTCTATTAATATTCTGTGGTGATTTTGTTCACCATTTATTTATATTTCAGTCACTTGAAGTGTGACACTGGGGCATGAATTTGATGCTGTGGTTCTGATCAGGACCTGTGGTAGCACTTGTGTGCATATTTTCAGTTTCTGCTATGAGTATTCAAGTCTACTATATCAAGTTTTAGTGACCCACCGATCTCTGAAATTGCTAACACCTAATACAAGAGCAAAGAGAAACCTCTTGTCAGGAGTCAGAACAACCCAGTGACCCACAGTGAAACACTGCCTACACTTCAAGAAATGACCAACAAGTTTAGTTCTGTCATTCCTTTTCAATTACTTTCAACACAGCTACAAAAGTTGGAATTGTTTCTTTAAGATTTACTTTAGGGAATAAGTCCATAACTGTAAAGAAAATGTTATGTTTGGCACACATTTACTCTCTGCAAGCTTTATTATTATGCATTTTTTATTGCTCCTTGTACTATGCAAAAGTACTAAACTTCTGTACCATCTATTTTTATTTGGTATTCAATTCTGCATAGTTAAATCAGTAGTATTGTGTAAACATAATACAGAGTCTTCCATCAATTTTTAAAATCTACTGATGTCCTAAAGATTTATTTTTAGTCCCACCTAGTTAGGAAACATAATAATAAATATACACTGAATTTATTGGCAAATAGACTATTTTTGTATAAGGTGGAGAAACAGAATCAGATTATTTGCATAATTATAGAACTAATTTTTATGTAATAACTTGCTTCTGTTTTATTAAAGAAATCAGTTTAAGATTATTCACTTCATCAGTCATCATTCGGTCCCACTTTTTAAGAGCACGCAGTGCACTGTTTTTCCAGTCCTACCGTGAATGGTCATATTATTGTAAATTGCAAAGGAAAATTTCATATATGCCACCAAGTGTGGAGACCATGCTCCCTTTTGTTAAAAAAGAGTAAGTCGTTGTAAGTTTTATAGGCAAGAATTCAGTTTATGAGATTTATGGTTTCTACAGGAAAAAAAAGACATTTTCTGGTTTATATTATTCATGGTGGTTGCCTATACAAAAGTTAAATAAATATCTCTGCCCTTTTATTTAGTCTGTAGACGTCCAAGCTAAGACTTAATCTATTTAGTTGATAAATAGGTAACTGCAATGCCAGTCACAAGTCCCAGGAAGAAATTATTACAACAGACTTAGCTTCTTTTTTTCCCTTTCCTGAGTTTCTCTCATTCCGTATTAGGGAAAATAAGAAATTAGGGAAAATAAGAAATTCCCATTTCTAGGGTATTTCGGTGTTTACTTTTCTTCTGCATTGGAATATAAGTGGTAAACTTAAAAGGGAGGAAAATAAAAAAAAATGAAAAGGAAAAGGTCCAACCTCTCACCAACCAATTCAGTAGACTGATGGCACATCTTCTGAAGGAAGCTGGGAAGTGACTTTATGGTAATGTATGGATATGGTATTGGAAAGGCAAAGATGGTATAAGGTTCTAAAGAAGCTCTTTATTATCCCAGATACAAACATAACAAAGACTGTGGCTGGAAGATGAGACAAAAAAACAAAGGAAGAAGCAAATGCAGGAGCAGTCTGCCATCTCATAGGACTCTCTTTGTACCTTATAGGAAGGAACGTGACCTACTGATCAGAAATGGAGTTTGGGGATTAAGTGGAAAAACTGCCTGCAAACAGGGAAGTAGGTTTGTATGGGACCTAAGGGTTCCTAACACAGAGATGGAAAAATTAAATGGTATTTTCTGAATGTTAAGTTCATAAAAAAATTGACGGAAATATCACCTCACTTCTCATTTTTATTCAAAAGTGCATGTAATTCTGCAAAAACTGTTTGAATAAAATACGAGCTATTTATCCCAGTACATGGGCAAGATTTTAAAGGATGTCAGATCCATCATCCTTTCAGACCTTAAAATAGACGTATGATGTCAACTAATTGGAAGAAGTCCAAAGGAGAACAAAACCAATCAGAGCTCCAGTTAATATGACTTACTGAAATCAATTCGTTCAGAGTTATTTGGTATAAAGAAAATGGTGGAAAGTGGGGTAGGAGAGGAGTATGGACTACTCTTAGAAGTAGATGATATCAGTTAGTAAAGGACAATCATGTTCAGAGTAACTGTTCACAGCAGGGGAGTAATACCATCCTGGTATCAACCATGAATCAGGGAAGAACTTTCAGGTGGAAAGATAAACATTAAAAAAAAAAAAAACCAAAACAAACCCACAACGTAATTTAAAAAGAAAAACTGAAAAAAACCCCAACTCTCCAATGGCATGGCCAGTGAAACTTAGAGAGTTCTGTGGAGCCTTGACTTTAAGGCAGCTGTTATTATGAATGACACAGACATAGGAGATTCTTCCTTTGGACAGAAGATGTAAGGTACACTAGAGTCCTCTGCAGTTCTGACATAGGAAAAAAGCAGAAAAAAGCATGAGCTATTCACACTTACCAAGAGAAGAGTTGTGTATCTATGAGTCTTTTCCAACCTAATTGATTCTGTATGAGTCTGTGAGAAAAAAGCCCACTGAATTATTCCAATGTAATAATATTAAAAAATAATTGTTTTCTGGAAATCCTTTGTGTAGTCTGACCTTTCTAGTCACAGCCTCATCATGTCATTATCACCCCTATCTTCCAAAGAGAAAAAGACTGAGAAGGTAAAAGGTGAAGCTGTGGTTTTAAGGGAGAAGACATCCAGCTAGTTATATTTTTCATTAAATTTCTTTCTTACTTCATCCTTTACAATGACAATAAAACAATTTTTTATTCAGTTATACCAAGACGAGTTTTCAGAGTTTAATGATCCTATTTACTCTCAGATGAAATCCACAATGTATTCCTCATTATTAGTTTGCCAAAGTAAATGGAAATAGTACTTTAAAATTTAATTCAGGGTCTGTTTAATCATCTACACCATTCTTATTACTGGTTAATCCTGAAATAGTAGCATGTATAACATATAAAATATTCACAAGGTAAGCCACTACCATTAACAACAACAACAACCAAAAAAAATTCAATAAATCAGAATCCTTGATTTAATAACTAGCATCTTTGTTTAATTACTGTTGGGTTGGGTTCACTGAGCTGAGAATGCAATTATGTGTCTCGGTACAGCATTAGTAGGTCAGAATAAAAGGCCTCTTCCTTTTGTAGCATTAATTTCCTTAAATAATAAATATTCTTAATTTCTTAAATAATGAGAAAATATTTGACCATTGTCTGTTACGTTTGGCTTGCCCTGGAAAAGAACTTTCATTTACATGTGAATGTTGTGACTGAAGGAAGAATCAAAAGGCCATGGGCACATATTTTCTTCACAGAGATTCCTGAACATGGTCTGGGTTGTTTGATGGATTTAGTGATACTTGTCATCTTTTACATACTACAGAGCATTTTATCAGCTATTCTTTATGTACTATCTCCACTGAATCATAGAAGAACATAAAAATAATTGTCTCTGCACATTTAGCAGATGAAGCTCTAGACAGAATCCAAGATTCACGTGTTGAGTGCTTGGAGTAGTTAACCAGAATAGGCTTTGCTGGAAAATGAGTACGTCAATAATGGCTTTTCCTGAGCACTGATAGACCTCAGATGCTCATGCCAGATGCTCCAGATAGGAAAATATGTCATCCATATGAACATCAATCACTTTTTCTCATGACTGGGCAGTGAGACGAAAATAATTTTTCTGTGCCCCAAAGAGGTAACACAGAATCACTCTGTTGATACTGGACACCACAGTGATGAAGCCCTTTTTACTTACTGTTTAATGGCTTCATTTTATCTTCCTCTTCAGAGGGAAAAAAAAGCTACCTAAATGAATCCCATGCAGTATTGATTATTTGCTGAATTTAGGAGTCTCATAATGCAGACCGAAAGGTTTTAAAGTTGTCATAACATTGATGTGTTACACATGTGGAGATTTGCTGATGACTTGGTACAGCCAAGGATTACTAAGGTTGACTATTGGTAAAATTCACATGCCAGTGTTTTTATTGAACTGTCAATGTAAGGTGATAAATGCATACTTAAAATATATGTAAATTAAGCTTGCTTTAATTAAACTTTATATACTTTAAACAAAATCAGATTAAAGTAACTGTGAAAGCAGAAACTTGATATGTCTTAGCTCTGCTTGAAACATCTACAATTGCCTTAAAATCATTGTGGATTCTTTGCTAGGGAGGGAGGATTGATTTAATGCACAATATTTTAATGAAACTTTAGTATTAGTAAACTAGAAAGGAATGGCTAGTGAAGGGAAAAGACAAATTACCTTCTTTCAGTTTGCATGTTAAAAGCCAATTTGAAGGAAGTGTCAAGAAATTGATGTATTGTCTTCTTTGCTGAAAATTTTGCAATTATTTAAGTGAAAGTGAATTTTTTTTGGTGTCTGCTTTTGGGATTGGGTAGCTATTTTGATTTCTAGCCAAATGTGTTTCATTATAATTATGCTCTGTCTCAGTATAGAAAATGTGCTTTGAATATCCTGAATTTACTGTGACATCCAAGTAAGAAAAGGAACTGTGTTATGTTTCTCTTTGAAGAAACTCCATGGCAAATATGACGGCTCTCCTACAAATGAAAAGATAGTCTGCTAGCTGCAACTGTGTATGGCAAATTGATGTAGAAGTGACTGACACATATTGGAAATGCATATTTTCAGACATAACCCTCTTTCTATGTCATGGCAATGTGACCTAAAATATATGGTATTTTGGCTGTTTCCTGATGGCAGCAATATCTAGTGCCTATAAGTCTGTAAGTCCTAAAGAGCAATGTTAAAATTGTAAGTGGATAATGTAGAGGAGGGGAAACAAGTCAGACAGAATCATACAAATCAGAAGAATTGGCTGGCGGTATATATATATATACTTCGTTGTCTAGAAAGTCAACATAATTTGGGTTAGGATTATAGCTTTATTACCTTCAAAATTACCTTCAACATTTAGATACATACCTTCACAACTTTGATATGGCTTGAGATAGGCTTAATAAGAATAATAATACTACCAATAAATACTAGCAGTAACTACCAATCTAAAATTGGTAGTTTCTGATTCTAGATATTGACAAAATAGACAAGTAACTCCTGGCATTAACATTAGTGCCTTGCTAATACATTATTTCACTTGTATCATTTCCATATCCCCATATGGGGAAAAATATGGTCATTGGTCTAGTGAGGTGTTTCAACCCAAAAATATTTCTTGTTTTACAGTATGATCTTCTCAAAAAGTCAATTTAAGCTTATTAACCATAAAAAGAAAAACTCCAGCATTCCAATATAAGTAGACATTTTGCCTTTCTAAGCTATTTTAATATTACACATATTCCATACTACTTACAGAATCACTGAATCTTGGCAGAAAGCTCTGGTCTATCAGTATGCAGCAGGACAGAAAAGAAAGATGAATACGGTTCAGAAATATTTGATTAAATTATCTTCAGTAGAAAATACTATCTTGTTAACTTCCCACAGGAAAACTTTTTTTCAATTAGTTTTGATTAAACTCGGGGATGAGAGTTTTTCAAGTTAGGATGGAATCATTTGTAGAAACCAAAAAAGAAATTTAATTCTGAAGGAATCAAAGCCTTGTGGGTTAAATACCTATCTAAGCCTCCAGAAATCCAATTTCATGTATCTGAAGTAAACTGGCAAAAAAAAAAAATCTAAGAGAATGAAGAGGTGCGTTAAATCTGAGCTGTTGTTTATCCTGATGTCTCAAGGCTTTAGTAAAGAAAAGAAATGTAGTCAACCTTTTTTGCATTGATGAAGAGGAAAAACACAGAATATAATATTGTTTTAAAAAAGATTTGAAAATACTTTATATATGAGAAATTGTAGCTGTTATCACAAACACTTGTTCACCACTAAAGGCTTTGTTTTTGTCTGGTAAATTGAATTTTATATGTTGTAAAAAGAAAAATCTATTTGCACATCAAAGAGAACACAGAATCACTATTTTTTTAAGCTGGATTTTTATATTACTACACAATTGTAATTTATATTATTTTGTCTCCATATTGTTTTAAGATACATTTTTCACAAATACAATATGATGATGATAATAAAATGATACAGTGGCCTAGTTGTGCTGAACTTATTACAGCAAATCTAATAAACACATTTTATAAACAATGCCGTGCCTATTTTGCATATTTATGCATAATTTGTCAACAGACAGATCAGAATCTTAAAGATGCAGTGACATGAAGATGCATGGTAATGCATGAGAAAAAAAATACTCAAAAAGGAAAATCATTACTTTGGTACAAGGTTATTGTGTTATGAGGTCAACCATACCAATTCAGTATACCTCTTGTATTTGGGAGGACACTTTATTTGTTGGGTTTTGTGTCTGCAGAAAGATTCTTAGATTCAGGAATGGAGGATTTTTTTCCTTTTTTTTTTTTTTAGTTTCTACTATGGATTGTTTGGATCTGTGGTGCTTTGATGTGAAGGGCATTCAGTTTATTCTTTAAATGTAAAAGAAAGTAAATTCCTAAGGTAGGACTTTCCATACTAAATATTAGTGTTGTGCATGTTATTCATATTTCAGCTGTGCACAGATTCCAGGCATTGGCCATTGCTGTGGTTTGACACTGGCCAAATGCCAGGCACCCACAAAAGCTGCTCCCTCAGCCTCCCTTGCCACAGCTGGGCAGAGGAGAGAAAGAAAATTAACAAAGGGCTCATGAGCTGAGATAAGAACCGGGAAAAAACACTCCAAGGGCAAAACAGGCTTGGCTTAGAGGTACAAAGTGAATTTATTAATAACAGAGGAGGAGGATGAGAAGGAAAATAAGCCCTTAAAGCACCTTTTCTTCCCCCAACCCCTCCCTCCTTCCCATGACAGCACAGGGAGAGAGGGAGTGGGGTTTTGATCAGTTTGTCACCCGCGATTTTCTTCCACTGCTCAGGGAGAGGAGTTCTTCCCCTGTGAGACCACGGGGTCCTTCCCATGGGAGACAGTTCTCCGTGAACTTCTGCAGCATGGCTCTAAATCTCACAAGCAAGAGTCCTCCCAAAACTGCTGTGCTTTGGCTCTCTCTTTCCACGGGGTGCAGTCCTCCAAGGACAGGCTGCTCCAGCCTGGAAGCAGGGCCCTCTCTCTCCACCAGGACTCCCACTGGATCACAGCCTCCTCCAGGCATCCACCCGCTCCGGCACAAGCACCTCCCCCACGGGCTGCGGGTGGATCTCTGCGCCCACCATGGATCCCCACGGGCTGCGGGTGGATCTCTGCATCCCCCATGGATCCCCATGGGCTGCAGGGGCAGAGTTGCTTCACCATGGTCCTCACCACAGCCTGCAGGGGAATCTCGGCTCTGGCACCTGGAGCGCCTCCTGCCCCTCCTTCTTCACTGGCCTTGGTGTCTCCATGTTGTTTCCCTCACATGTTCTCACCTCCTCCTCTTCTCTGACTAGGAAAAAACTGTGAGTGCCCCACTTTGTTTTGATGTTCTTCTTAAATATGTTATCACAGAGGCATTACCATCATCTCACATTGGCCCAGCCTTGGCCAGCAGCGGGTCCATCTTCAGAGCCATCAGGGATTGGCTCTGCCGGACATGGTGGAAGCTTCTAGCAGCTCTAGCAGAAAGCACCTCTGTGGCTCCCCCGCCCACTACTAAAAACCAGGCTGTGAAAAACCAACAAGCCATAATGTCTTGGTCTAAAACAACTTGTATTCTTTGCCTTCTTCCTAAAAATATGCACATTAGCGATGTGGTTGTACACATTGTTAGTCCTTTTAAAGTCATTGGAACATGCCACCTGCATAAAGATGTGTTTGGTTGCACAGTTAAAGCCTTATCCTGTAAAAATTTACATCATCCAATCTGTATTCATGCAAAGAATATTGTTATATTTATAAAAAAATAGTAGTGAAAGCAAAAATTCAGCTGGAGAATAAATTTTTTAATAAGCCCAGAAAAAGCTGAAAATAAGTTGCTGGAAGGTCAGCTGAAGCAGGTGTATCTGGCAGTGAGAAACAGACTTCCTGCCTTGGAGATCATTACCTGTATTGCAGAAACTTTTAGAGCATTCATGAGGACTTCATGCTTCATATTTTCACTGATATATCAACAATGTCTAAAAATCTCTATTCCCTTAGCACTATTAAACTAGAGAGAGAAAAATGAAATGATTGGATAGTTTGTCTGTGCATTGATTTTTTTTTTTACGTCAATGTGTATTACTGTGAAAACACTTTAAGATTTTTCCCATGGTTAACCTTGTAGAAAAGTATAAGAAACCCTTAACATCCATTTCCAGTATAAAAGATCATTTGACCTCAAAATCTGTACACACATCCGCAAATTTTGTTTTGTGTGTTCAGCTGAGAATACAGCAAAGGCCCAGGCAAATTAAAGGTTAATCCCTCATCTGAAGTGCAGAAGTGTTTCCTCCTGCCTGCAGGTGGGAGATGAATATGCTAATGGAGCAAGCCTGACTCTGCAGTGATTTGCAGGTGAAAATGTAACTTGTGATAATTAAAGGCTAATTACTTTTAGCTAGCAAGTGGGAACCAGGTGCTCTAAAGCAAAAGAGGAAGGTTTTATTTTGTGCTGGTAAGACTTTTGGAGGGGGAAAAGAAGGAGAGACTATGATTGTATTTCTCTCTTGCCTTGAATTTTTTTTGTTTAAGTAAAGTAGAGGACAGAAATGAAATGGTTAGGTGTGACATGCAGTTTTCATAGGTTTTGGGGAATTCTTTTTATTTATTTTTATCATTTTTTTTCCTTAAGAGATGGCCAAACAGAGTTAGGCAGGGATTCTGGAAGTGTTTTTTGCTGTTTAGATGTTAGTTATATTGCCATCACGGGCAATGTGTCTTGTTTCAAATCCTGTTTTAAAACAGCTCTTTATGAGATGCTTACTAAAAAAATCTCTTTTAAAAGCTTCTCTCAATTATTGCTTTCAAAGGCACCCCCAAGTGTGAGCACTCAGACAGATTAGAGCATTAGAGCTTCCCACATATTTCCATCTTGCCTTTATGGTAGGACGTGTTAACTTTCCTAGTTAGTCTTCCCTTTGAAGGCTCATGGATCCAAGGAAGTTCAGGCATTTACACCCACATTCCTTTCCTCTTTTTTAAGAAAGCCTGGCTACTATCACAAATAGCCTCATTAAGATATTTCTATGTTAGATGAGGTGCCATATCACTTATCTGGGAAGTAAACATCTCAGCATCACGAAGGGGTAAATCTAATTCTTTTGGTGACTGCTTGGCATATTTATTGTTTGTACCACTCATGCACTGTATATTTTACGGTAGCTTAACAATTAAAAAAATAATCAAATGCTGTTTAGACAGTTATATGTAATTATTTACTGATTGAGTCTATGTATCATGAGAATTAATCACTTTGAATAGTGGGTGATGAATCTATAAACTAATTTCCTTAATGAACTTACTTTTCCTTGTAATGAACTGGGGTTGTAGTTGCTCCTGCTTACCACAGGTGGAATCCACAATAAGCACATAGGCTTTGCTGTCACTCTGTAGATCTGTATTTAGGCTCTAAGTTATTTACAGTACCTCTGTGGCTGTTGATCCTTTTCTTGTGCCCGTTTAGAGGTACTAAAACCTTAAAGTTCTAACCAGGTAAGTATCTGATTTATTTTTAAGATATCCTCTTTTTAAATGTGTCTTTCTTTGGCTATGTTATCCTTTTTACCTGGTTTGTAGACATGGTCTGCTTACATCAAATCTAACAGACAGAGGAAAGACCAGTGGTACTAGTATTTCATTTCTAAGCAATAATTCAGACATTAATATATTCTTGTGGGCCAGGAAGTGTGAGAATTTCCCCAGGTTAGAAAAATCAGCTTTGAACTGAAATGAGTAGAGAGATATCTTGATCTCATTTTCCATGTTAGTATCTTAAAATCTATCTGCAGCTAATTTGTATTTAAAAAACAATTATCCCCAAATGAGACATTTCTTTTAACTCTTCAGGTTAATATTGATTTTGAAAGACTTTTGTGTATTTGAGTGGAACTGCAGACTGTTCAGTTACCAGCAGGAGATCTGGTGGGGGGCTCCTTCCAAGGTCAATTCAATTTCCAGCAAGTTTTTTTTCTTGTAATAATGGGGAGACCTTTAGGGGCAATTGGCCAGGACAAACTTGGGCAGCAAAAGCCTGTGTGGGCAGGCAGAGGTAGGCCAGCTATTTTTCTTGGTTTTGCTTTTAAAATGTCAAGAGAATTGATGTGTCCTTTTGAACCCTTTTATTCTACTGCATCAGCATCTTTTGCACAAAAATGTTCCACTAGGGCATTTTCTTTTTATATTTTATCTAGTGGTAATTCTGATTTGCTGTAGGAAGTGATTGTATGTCCTTATAGCTGTAGTTTGAGATGAAGGGAATTATAATGAGTCTTTCATTTTTACAGACGAGTATGTAAATTGAGTTGTAGAATCCAATATTGTATAATTGCATTGATCACTAATCCTGATGTGGTTTTTTCCTGTAAGTCTCTCCTGAACTGTTTTGCAGAAAGGAGGATAAAAAAGTTATTGGTTAAAAGCAGCAGCATAAATAGTAGCAAGGATAGTTTATATGCATTTACTTATTAAAGAAAGCATTGAAACTGTCAATTTGGCTCACAGGCTGCAAGGAGGACATAAATTACCTTCTTCATATTGTAAATACCTTACTCTATGAAGTGCAATTGCTGTAATTAGTAGAGGAAATTATGAAGAAAAGTGTTTTGTGAAAAATTAGTGCCATTGTTCAGCAGCTCAGGAACTCGCATGTAAGTTTTATCTTGTCCTAAAGATATGTTTTATTAGTTTGTTCCATCACCCTCTTTTTGGACCCCTTATCTCTGGAAACACCCATGAGAAGAAAAAGAATAGGTGTTTATTTCTCAATAGCATTCTGTTTGGTAAATGAGTCAAATAGCTTTTAATCTACAATTTCTCAAAGGTGCTCTATATAACAAGAAATGGTTTGTAACTGAATTCCCCAAAGCAAGAACTCTCCCACAATCCCTGAATTTGTGCTTGGTGCCTTTGCATCCACTGGACTGATAGACAAGGATGTCTACAAATTATTTTAGATTTTTAAATTTTCTTTAGAGCCTTTAAAGACGTGTGAATTTTCATCCTGTTGTTTTGCTCTATCATGGTCTTACTGGGATTTCTGTTTCAGGATGATACCTTCTTGGCTTAGATAATCTTTTGCATTTAATTATATTTTAGGTCTTTTTATTCTATAGTATCTCCCTCCTTCCCACCTCTCATTTCCTTGGGGAATACTCTTCTTTGATACGTGCATGAAGAACAGGTTATGAGGAAAACTGAAAGAGTTGGAAATAATTTTAAGAAATATCTTTTCCTGCTGTAGTACAGTTAACAAAATTCAAATATATTTGTGTAGCACAGTGTAGTGTTATGGAAATATAATTAATAGCAGTATAGAAACTAATAAATAGCTTTTTTCATTTTATCAGCTAATATTCAGAAAATCTTATGGACAGAAAGCTTTCTTCTTCCTCTGTGTATGAATGTCCTTGAATTTCACTGATACTGAAAAACTAGTTTATCACACCTCAGTAAGTTCCTTATGTCCTTGTTTTCCAACAGTGATAACTTAATTTTCTCAGTGAACTGGTGAAAAATGCAACATTTCACAAAACAAATTATAGCAGAGAAATAGAAAGCAATAGAGAGGATCTTTTCTTTTTCTTCTTTACAAAAATGTTTTTATTATTATTGCTGCTTTAAAAAAAACCACTGAAATTGGAAGACGGTTCTTTTGGTTTTGTTTGATATTTTTTATCCTCAGATAAGGATGGAAAGGGAGAAATTAGCTTTGGCAGTTTAGTAGGTGTCTCACAGAGCTCAGTTGGACTGATGAAAACAGCGAGGTGGAGCTAGAGGAAGGGAAGAACTGTTCTCTAATAATATGATTTTGTTATTCCTTGATTGAAGTTTGGTAAAACTTTTGAAATAATAATGGATCAGGAGCATTTTTTCAGCCCGTGTCATGTGTGAAGCATGTCTGTAAAGCAGCAAGATGTGAGGGGTTTATCAGACTGACAGGAAGATGTATCTAGATACTGCTGCTAGATAGAGATGCAGCTTTGATAGCTGGTGTGGGCTGTGCATTTACTATCTCTTGCCCAGAACTTCTATGAGCAGAACTTCTATGAGCAAATTATGTAGGTGCATGCAGGAGAAAGAGAGAGAGACCTTGCTCATAAGGAAGGGAGGGAGGAATGAAGGAAGGGAGGAAGGGGAAATAAACCCCTCAACCTTTGGCTGTAGTGGATCTGTTTTGGGGCTGGCTGGCACTGGCTCTGCTCAACATTGGGGGGGTCTCCTGGTCCCTTCTTTCAGAGGTCACCCCTATAGTCGTCCCCCCTGCACCAAAACCTTGTCAGGTAAATCAGATACCACAGTTCATAAGCATAAGAAAACTTAGTGTATATAAAAGACTGTTCGGGTAGTGGGGACTGCTTCAGATTGGCTTAATTAAGAAAATTTTCTCAGAATAATAAAATTTGCATCAATAAAATTATTTGATTTAGAACAAAGAAGTAAAAAAATTAGTCTGAATTTGTGTTGCTTTTAATCTGGAAAACTTTAGCCACAACTAAAGGAACTTTTCTATATGCCCATGAGTAGGAAAAAGGGGTGAGTGGTTTTTAATACATGCTTTAATAATGCTGCTATCTTTTTGTTTTTCAGTAATGTAATGCAGTGATTTCTGAGTTGTCTTCCATTTGTCTGTGACCACCTATCTGCGGGAGAATGTTTGCCTCCTTTCATGACAAGACAGTAGCATAAATTAGAGACTCAAACCTAAGCGGAGCTCGACCGCTGCACTGTAAACCCACAAAGCCGTGCACAAGCTGATGAGTGAGAGGAAGAACACAATGTTCCTTGAACAAGGAAAGATTTAAGAATGTCAGGTTTCTGAGGTCTCAGGAGCTCCTTACATAAGCAGGGTACTTAAATAGCTCCCTAACTCTCTCTGCAGCTTCTTTGCCCTCTGGGCAGTGCACAGAGTTGTGTGAGCAAACTTGTGTTGTAGATGTGGCCCGGTCAGAGCCCCACTGAACCTGCTGCCCTTGGGCACATTTTGTTCAACAAGGTATTACAAGGTCAGGTTGGTGTGTTTGGAAAAAAAGCAGCAAACCTGTTGTGTGTGTTCACAAAACTCAGGGTTGCCCAGCAAATGCTGACATTGATCTCTTTTGTGTTTACCTTATCTGCTGCTTTAGATACTGGCACTCACAGACTCCCCACTGGGTCCGTGGTCTTTGTCATAGAGAGGTTGGCACTCACAAGTAGTGGCAGATGATGTCTTTTCTGCATTCCCGTAGGTTATCCCTGTTCCCCTTCATTGCTGGGTCTCCATCCCTTATGTGTGTTGCCAAAGGAGTTTATATACCTCTGCTGTCAATAACCAGTTTCACCTCTAAAGGGAAAAAGTGGAAATTAAAAAAAAAAAAAAGAATTAAAAAAGCACCAGCCTAATTGGAAAAAAGAGACCCAAAACAAAGCCAACAAAACCTACCACAAACAAGCAACCTTCCCAGTGTGTTTGCAGAATTTAGGCAATAGGAAAATGGGAGTGAAAAGTGTTTTTATTGGCATAGCCACACACTTCTAAATTTTTTCACATTTGAAGATGCAGTCTGTAGCAAAAGAATGAAAACATTTTTGGTTTCTTTGAGCTGTAGCAGCTAACTCTCAGAAAACTGTGAGCATTAAAAAGCGATGTTAACTTTTTTATGTGTAATATTTATTGCTTATTGATTCAAATGAAATAACTTTTTACTTCTAGGACATGAGAAACAACTGTCATTTATTTCAGTAACTTCTTGAGAGAAGGGGAAAATTTTTAATATTTGACATCAGAATTATGTTCTAATTATGAGTCTATTAATTCTGGCAGTTAAAGCCAATCCATGTTTACAACTGCAGATACAACTAAGCATATCCTTTTAATCTGATAGCTCTTTTTGTGAATGTAAATACCACTCCTTATACCTTTAAAGTATTTAGAGCACTTCAGTACATTGTTATTGCTTACTAAGTGCTTCAGGTCCTTAAGTAATTAACACAAGGGGTATGATTTTGGTTTGGATTTTGTTTGGGCGCTTTTTTGGTTTGTTTTAAATAACAGTATAGTCCATAGGTTCATTAAAAGTCCCTGCTAACATGAGTACATGGTTACAACACTGCCATGAAAGCCTAACTGGGTTACCGTTGGTTGCAGCTCCAGTCTTGTGACTTCAGGATTGCTACACTCCAGTGAAAAGTGTACTGGAGCCGAAACTAGTGCATCGTGCAAGTGGAAATCACTACTATGTATCTGTCTTTCTGGGCTGGCTGTGCCCCAGTGACTTAATTAATTGACAGTAGACATCAGAGCTTCCAAAGATACATAGAAACATACTTTTATTTAGCGCTGATTGTGTTTAATACAGCAGAACACACAATCTGTAAGTTATTAGTATGATTTTAGGAAAGTCTTTTTCTTTAGAGAAACAGTGTAAAGCATTAAGCAGAGATACGATGCAGTTTAGCATGGAATAGCAGACTGTGCAATTAATTTCTTTCCACAGCTTTAGTGTGAACTTGCGTACCGAGTCAAATCGTTATAAACTACTACTTAATTTAGGCTAATTGCATTGTCTTGGCCATCACCCCTCATTCCCTAAATGGTTGCCTTTCTTGAAATACTGTTGCTAGCCCACTTCATTTAAATCCTTTGCTTTCAGTAGGTGCTTTCTGCAGGATGGCTGATATTCCACAAGCTATGTTGCTTCTCCTGTGCTCAGCTCTGCAGGAGTTATATCTTTGCAGCCTTCTGGCAGGGCTCATAATATTCTTCCTGAACAAGGTTCTTCAGTTATGTACAAAATAATTGTAAAATTGTACTAATTATACATTTTTATTGGGAAGAGTATGTGGAGTTAGAATTAAGATAAAGCTTTCTTGGGTTAAAAAAGAAAACCATAAAACCCACATCAAAATCCAAAATGTATCAGTCTGATAATCATTATAAATAGGTGGGAATTCATGATGTTCAATAAATACATTCAAGCTTTGAAGGTAACACTGTTTCTGAATATTTTACCAGAATAATTTCTGCTTTGTTGGTAGAAAAACAAGCTCTTGATTTTAAATAACATTTTGGAAAAAAAAAGTCTAATACCTTTAAAGTATGAATTCTCTGATAGTGCTTAAAAAGATAGACCAGTATCTTCCTCTCTTGTCCATTGATTAGCACAGCTTATCTTTCTGCATGAAAACTATTTGGAAATGTCTATTAATTGTCAAGTAAGTGCATGATGTAAGTCTGGTTTCCTTCAAGACTGAACATGGACTTGTATTAGGGCCCTTGAAGAGGAGATAGTTCTATTAATGGAAGCCTACTGCTGACATTCTCACAAATTGATTTCTGTCAAGGTTTGGGATTTTCATATGTATCTTTATTCATGAAGATTGGTTAGCTTCCGATGCAGAAAGTGTCTGGTGTGGCCTTTTGAAGACCCAAGGAGCTCACAAAGGAGACAAATTATCCAAGGAGTTTCATTATTTCTATTCATATTGCTTTCTCAACTAATAGCAACTTTACCAAGATGCTTTTCATCAAAATGAAGATTGTGACTAACAAAGTGGGATGCAGAAGCTCAGGCTCTGCAGAGCTGCTGGTCTGACCACTGTCTGGTTTTCCTTCTGTCACACCACATAAAACATCCGCAGTATTCAGCCACCTGCAAAAGGTTCAGAAAGGAGCAACATCAGAGCTTCCCCAAGATGGGATAAGTGCACTTGGTGATTAGCAATCATCAGGTGTTAGGCAGTCTTGGAATGACAAGTGCCAAGTGTGTCAACATGGTCTGTGAGCAATTTTATCAGTGCTGGTTTAGGTATCGTTGCGCAGATTGAAGTCTGAGTGTCACGAACATCAGCTAAAGCCTTTTAGTGACTGTATGGTGGTGTCATCTGTCTGAGGTGCTTATTTATTGTAGGTGAAAGTTTTAAGAATGACTTTAAAGACATTTCTTTAGTAGCCCATAAGATCCAGGAGAAATTCAGGGGGGGGAAAAAGTAGTCTCAGGGAAAAAAGAGGGTGTATCACCTTTGGAAAAAGGGGCAGGCAACTCAGGAAGTGTCTAAGGATGTAGTTAGGTCACGCAGAAAGAAAATTAAAGTGGCAAAAGCTCAATTAGAACTTAATCTGGCTACTTCTGTAATGGGTATTAAAAATTGTTTTTATAAATACATTAATATCAAAAGAAAGGGAAAGGAAAATGTCCATTCTTTATTGGATGCAGGGGGAGTGTAGTTACCAAAGATGAGGAAAAGGCAAAGGTACTTGACACCTTCTTTTCCTCAATTTTCAACAGAAAGACAGGTTGTCCTCAGGACAAGTGTCCTCCTGGGCTGGTAGATGGGGTCAGGGAGCAGAATAGCCCCCACTATTATCCAGGAGGAAGCAGTCAGAGACCTGCTGAGCCACTTAGATCCTCACAAGTCTATGGGACCAGATGAGATCCATCCTAGGGTGATGGGGGAGCTAGCAGATGAGCTTGCAAAGCTGCTCTCCATCATTTACCATCAGTCCTGGCTCACTGGGGATGCCCCAGATGACTGGAAGCTGGCCAATGTGACACCCATCCACAAGAAGGGCTGGAGGGAGGATCCGGGAAACTACAGGCCTGTCAGCCTGACCTCGGTGCCCAGCAGGATTATGGAACAGATCATCTTGAGTGCTATCACATGGTACTTACAGGATGATCAGGGGATCAGACCCAGCCAGCATGGGTTTAGGAGGGGCAGGTTGTGCCTGACCAACCTGATCTCCTTTTATGACCAGGTCACCTGCCTGGTGGATGCGGGGAAGGCTGTGGATGTTTTCTACCTGGACTTCAGCAAGGCCTTTGACACCATCTCCCACAGCATACTCCTGGAAAAGCTGGCAGCCCACACCTTGGACAGGTGCTCTTTTCACTGGGTTAAGAACTGGCTGGATGGCTGGGCCCAGAGAGTGGTGGTGAACAGTGCTGCATCCAGCTGGTGGCCTGTCACTAGTGGTGTCCCTCAGGGGTCTGTGCTGGGGCCAGTCCTGTTCAATGTCTTCACTGATGATCTGGATGAGGGGATTGAGTCCACCATCAGTAAATTTGCAAATGACACCAAGCTGGGAGTGAGCGTAGATCTGCTGGAAGGTAGGAGGGCTCTTCAGAGGGATCTGGACAGGCTGGATAGATGGGCTGAGTCCAACAATCTTTATCAAGTCCAATTGCCGGGTCCTGCACTTTGGCCACAACAACCCCCTGCAGTGCTACTGGCTGGGGATAGAGTGGCTGGACAGCAGCCAGGCAGAAAGGGACATGGGGGTATGGGTTGGCCACTTACTGAACATGAGCCAGCAGTGTGCCCGGGTGGCCAAGAAGTCCAGTGGCATCCTGGCCTGGATCAGGAATAGTGTGGCCAGCAGGACCAGGGAAGTTGTTGTTCCCCTATACCTGGCACTGGTGAGGCTGCACCGTGGGTACTGTGTCCAGTTCTGGGCCCCTCAGTTTAGGAAGAACGTTGGGATGCTGGAGAGTGTCCAGAGGAGGGCAACAAGGCTGGTGAAGAGTCTGGAACACAAGTCCAGAGCTCAGGGTGTTTAGCCTGGAGAAAAGGAGGCTCAGGGGAGACCTTACCACTCTCGACAAATCCCTGAAAGGAGGGTGTAGCCAGGTGGGGGTCAGTCTCTTCTAACCCAGGCAACCACTGACAGGACAAGAGGACACAGACTTAAACTACACCAGGGGAGGTTTAGACTGGACATGCGGAAGTTTTTTACAGAAAGGGTGACTGGGCATTTGATTGGGCTGCCCAGGGAGGTGGTGGAGTCACTGTCCCTGGAGGTGTTTAAGGAAAGACTGGATGTGGCATTTAGTCCCATGGTCTAGTTGACAAGGTGGTGTTAGGTCACAAGTTGAACCTGATGACCTCAAAGGTCTTTTCCAACCTAGTTGATTCTATGATTCTGCAATTGGTCTATTTGTGCATGTTAAGTTAATATTATATTCATAGAAGCAATGTTTTTCCCCCTTAATTCTAAAAAAGTTGTGAAGAAGCAAAGCTCTATGCACAAACCTTGGTAAGGACCATTTTATTGCATATAAACAGAGCTAAATACTCCAGTCTATATCAAAACAATTATTATTAATACCGTGTGAATGTTTAAGGAAACCTGAGCTATGAATTGGTTACACAACCTAGACTTCTAGATGTATAGGTGGGTACGTGGGAAACTTTTTTCAGAATTAATTTAAAGGTAATTAGGTTTTTGTTTGGATATGCTGTGTTTGTTTGGGAGGAATTAGGGTGGTGGTTAGTGTTCGTTTGCTTCAAAGTAAAACGAAACAACTCATTGAAGACAAGTTCTAATTTCTGAGGTTTAATCTACTGCTTTTTTTTACCACTGTGTTATTCTGTAATTTCAGTGTCACCAATAAGCCCCCAAACCTGACAGGCACCAGAAGCTCTGTCACAGCTGAATGAAGGGTGGGAAATCTAATTCCATGAAACTTGCCTGGATAAGGGTCTTGGGGATAAAATATTGAGACACAAAGTAGTTGTTGACCTGCGGAGGGAAGCCAGCTATTACATCAGGTAATCAGAGTTGCAGCTGCTCTTGCAGTTTGTCAGCTTGAATTGGCAAAGAAGACTTGTAATTTTCCTTCTGGTGGGTCTGAGGAGTATCAGTCTGGCATAGTTGGATATGAGCTCATTAAAATCTAAATAAATAACAATACCAATCAGAGTATTTTATTCTGCTATTTAGAAAATTTATTTTGCATATTGTATTCCTCTATTGGCTCTAAAAATCAAGAAAAATTTTAAGTACAATAGCTCCTGAATTTCTGCCTAAATATTCTACTTTTCATCAGGTTACTTATTTCCTCCTTCTTTAGATTCTTTCTGTTCCTTTGGTTCTTTCTTCCTTGAGACAGCTTTCATGCTGCTGATTCATCTGTGTTATTTCTGACTCACCTCACAAAATGCTTTTTCTTTAGCTCACTAGTTTTTGTCAGTTCCAGTAAGAATATCTGAATAGTTTATATATGAATTAACTCTAGTTCTTGGTATCTAGGGACATTCAATACAGTTTTCAGTACCCATGAACAGTCATAAAAGCATTTAACATTAATGTAAATTTAAATTTAGTTGACTAGGTAATAAATCACTCTGTCTATTCCATTTGTTATACAGCAGACGTACATTTTATTTCCTGTTACCATTCCTGCCTGATGCAGCTGTAGCAAACGTCTTTACATTTGTTTTCATACTAATAACCTCTGCTCTGGTGATCGAAATACTTGATCTGAGACAGGTCTTTATTATTATTGTCATTGATATATGTAGGAAATCCTTTTAAAGATTTTTTTCTGGTTCAATTTTTTGCATCTTTAAAACAGATGGACTTGCTTCTGTGTACTCCTAATATTTTGAATTTGGGAACACTCCTTTGAAAACAGACACACCAGCTCTTGAGGGACATAAGGTGGAGGTAGGCCTTTTTACCCAGGCGGCTAGCCTGGGACAGGACAAGAGAATAGCTGTGCCAGGGGAGGTTCAGGTTGGACAAGAGGAAGAATTTCTTCACTGAAATAGTGTTTAACCTTTGGAATGGTCTGCCTAGGGAGATGGCGGAGGCACCTCATCTCTGGAAGGGTTCAAGAGACAGCTGGATATGGCAGTTCGTGCACTGTGTGGCACTTACTTGACATGGTGGTGTTTGTCAAAGGTTGGACTCCATGATCTTGGAGGTGTTTTCCAACCAGAACAATTTTATTATCTGTCTGGGAACCATTTTGTTCACCCTACAGAAACAGGATGAGGAAGACAAATTTCAGTTTGCTCCTTTCCCTCCCCCATGGCCACTGAAGGTGGGAAGTGTTTATTCTGGATCAAGAATGAACCCTTCCCTGAAGGCAGTCTGTTAGGAAAACTCAGGCCAATGGCACACTGATGATGACAGCGAGGTCCCATGTGCACCTCAGACACTTCATTTAAGACAATATTTTGCTGGCTGACTGCTGCCCACCTGCTTTGAGTGGTGCCCTTTGTGTAGCACTGTGGGTTTTCTTTCAAAGAGGCTTTCAGAAGGTTCTCTAAGCTGGCTGGTCTGCTGTAACTGGATTCAAGGTTTCCCTTTTCACTTTATACACAGGAAGAACTCTTCACAGTAGGAACTCTTTCTAAACATTTCTACAGCAGTGGCCACACTTTAATCTGGTTTATTTTTGATGGGCACTGTTTTAGTACACATGTTAATTAAGTGACTTTGAGCGTCTAATAAACCATGCCTGGGTAGTACTTATTTACAGAAGAAATACTATTTACCCCATCCTCTTCTAGACCGGAGGTTGCTGTAGAAGATAGTGGAGATCCCTGACAAGCTCCTTAAAACTTCTGCAGCTAGTCATTTGAGTCAAGTAAATAACATTTCTAGCAGCTTCCATGCAGAAGTGTTTCATTATGTTATCAGGCATGAAAATTGTATTGTCACTACATAAAAATGTTTTTGGAAGAATTGACAGCTTTTTGATTTATGTGTCTAAGATTCTAGCTGATGCTGGTGATGATATGTGATGCCCGAGAGGAGAAGAACTTTTGTGCTGTGAGAATTTAGGAAGAAAAAATACTCTTTTTTTCTTCTCACAATCCAAATTAAGCTTTGTGTTGGGCAATATGAGACATATCTTAAGACCTCATAGAAAGAAAGCCCTTTTACAGAACCATCCAAATATGACACATCCTGTTTAAGAGAAATATTCAAGCTGTACTTAAAGGCTAGTTTTAGCTTCTTTGAACATGTACATGCTTGCGTTGAAAAGACTGACAAGTAAAGAGTGGTTTTAGGATCCAAATTCTATCCAGAAAAATCCTACTTTGAGGAAGGAGGGAAGAGAAACAAACTTTTTATTTAAGTGAGGTATTGTAATGTCTTTTGTGACATTTCCAGGGCTGACTAGAAGGACAAAGGGGAATAATAATAAAAGCTAAAGAGAAAATTATTTATGTAAAACTTTGAGGGCTTTTAAAGTACAAATTTGGATAAACACTCACTATTTGAAGTAATTAATCTCTTTTATCAATGGTCTTCTGATGTTCTACATTATTTTCTTGCTAGGCCATTTGTTTTGTAACTAAAGCATTTTCCATTCATCAGTGTTCTTCTTCATAAATTTGCTTTGTGGGATGATTAAAATATACCAGCAAGTTTTCAGTCTTTTATGTACTTTAGTTTCAAATATGTGCAATCTACAAGGGAAAGAAAGTTAGAAATGTGTTTTCCTAGTTGCAGGGAAAGGCAGATCTCAAACCAAAATGTTACAGGTTCAGGTTTTTTCTCTGGCACAGTTATAGATCTTTAAAAATGTAATATGAAATACTGAAACATCTTTCTGGAATATTTTGTGAAAAATTTTTAATCACAGAACATAATATATCTCTGATACTGATATACGAAACAACATATAACCTTTTCTGTCAGCAATTCTTCTGAGATAAAATCTGACTTACCTGGACTGGCAAAAAAAAAAAAAAAAGTACAGCAAACCAAACCAACCTCATTCAAAAAGTAGACTTGTGGCTGTACTTTCCTTAAAAACTCACAATTTCTTTAGGCTAAAAAGACCATGAAACAGAAAGACCTTGAATGGCTTCTGAAGTTAATTTTTTTCCTTCCTTAATGTAAGATGCATGTAAGTAAACAGTAGATGTTAAAATTGTCATGCACTTAAGACATCAAAGTTTTCTTCCAGTAACATATAGAGGAGATTTAAATAATATCTAATTTTAAAATCAGCAGGAAATACCTGGGAAACATACTGCAGAAAGAAATTGGATGCTGGCTGCTGGCCCAGTACAATCCAGTCAATATATTACTGTATGCCAACAGAGGAGTAAGATTGGTATCTGAGAGTGTTTCAGAAAAAGTATCTGGTCAATGCCTAAATCCAGAGAGGTCTATTTGATTTTTCAAATTTCTCTTTTAAGGTTTTTTTTTTTTTTTAATTAAGTATTAGTTGTGAAAAATATGTATACATCTCCTGACTGGAGAATTTATATTTTAACACCAAGAAATATCCCTTTCTCACTAAGATATTACTAGCTTCCAATTCCCCAATTTGTCTCATACCTTCCGCTGGACTGACAATTAAAAAAAAATCACTACAGAGATCTAGTTCTCATTTGAAACAATTCAAGTGGGAGAGTATTTACCTTTTCTCCTGGTATATTATTCTTTTTTTGTCCGTAAGGTTAATTACCTATGCTGTTTAAAGTTTGCAGTGAATCAGAATACAGCTTATCAGAAGAACACAGATCTCTGCTGCTTGTATTTTCTTTGTTGTCCGTTGCATGTATTTTTTTCATAAGATGTATTTAAAGAGTGGACCAGAAAGGCAGGAACAAACATACATTTATTTCTTCTTAGAACCTACCATTTGATCTTTTATTTTCTTTTAGTGGTGTATAGAGCCAGTTAAGAGTCTTGCCGTTCAGAAGTGTGTCCCATTGATCTTTTGGAAGAGTGCTGGTTTGACCGTTCAGTTCCCAGCCAGACTTTGGCATCATGCTGATTGCTTCTGTGCTGTGAAATGAATTTGTCACAGCAGTATTTATAAAGAATCTTTTCTTGAAAATAAAAAGACATCTTCACCCCATGCCCCCTCCTTAAAAAGGGGAGTTAAAGGGAAAAAAGAACCAAAAACTAGACTGAAAGAGACACTGCCAAACTCTGTGGGAAGGAGAGAAGTAGGAAATAAAGTGGGAAGAAAATTTGTTAAAACTGGTGCTTACGTAACAGCAACAATTCATGACAATATAGGGCAAGATAAAAAGCTCCTGGAAATGCATACAATTTTTCAAAATTAAAAACAATGTAAACCAAAAGCTAATGTTTCCCTAAAAATGCAGTTTTACAATGACTGTCTTATGGGGTATATGTATAGTAATAAATTAATGCTGCATTTTTAAGAAGTCACACCACAATCACAGAGGAATTTCTATTTAAATGCCTAGTTTCTAGCTTTCATGTGAGAATATTTATAACCCATTTCCTTTACACTGCCACTCTTCTTAGAAGCACATGGATAATTATAATTGTAAATAAGCATTATATAATTAAAATATAAATCAGCATTAAAATTTTTAAAATTAGTTTTCCTTTGAATGCTTTTATTTCTGCTCTATTATAAATGATGGATTCATTTCCATTCACCACTTCTGAATACCTTTGAGCAAATGCAGTCATTTCAGTGCTTAAAATTTTAGCTTCCTGCAGGAATGTATTTTCTCTTACTATTTAATTATGCTTACAGTATGAGTTATCGTATCTTATAGTAAAACTATTTTCATAACATAAAGTCCTTGTAAACTTTTTAGCTTATACTTTTTTTTTTGCCTGATGCATTAGAAAAGATCAATAGTAAATAGAGATTAAAGCACTCTCTAAGATTCTGAAGCTCTCACCTCTCACCAATGAAAGTTGCAAGTCAAGTCAGACTAACTGTAATGTGGCAAAACCTGGATTTAATCTTGAAAAACTCTATGCTCATAGGACATTTTGTGTCAAATTTTGCTCTTCACAAAGCTATTGTATCGTAAATTGGCCCTGCAGAGTGCCACAGGTGAGCAAATTTATCTCAGAAATAAAAAAATGGGATGTTGCATCCAGAAGAGCAAAGGGAGTACTGAGAAGGTCATGGAGTAACTAATCTTCTTTGAGCTGCAATCAAGCAAGAGTCGAAAGGAGTGAGCCAGTGTGTTTGTACAATGCACATACATGTTCCTCTAGGCCTGTAAGTATTTTGTGTGTGGTACTAACAATTCTGTTATCATGAATTGAGTAAACATTCCCATCAAGAACTTGAGCCTTGCTTATCAGGGCCACTACTCGAATGTTTATACATCCATGTGCAGCATGCAATCATTTTTCTGAAGTTCCTCAGCTCTAAAATACTTTTAATGTAGCATCCTACAAAAGATGTGGTTTAGGTTTGTTTCTGTTAGGGGTCTATTTTGGTTCTCTGGAGAGAGATGTTACCAGAGATGACCTTCCCTACAGAATGGACTGATCTTTACTGCCACTACACAGATTTTCAGAAGAGGGAGAAATTCAATATAATAAATATTGACTTAATATCAAGATGCCTTTGAGATTTCTTGTTCAGATAGTTCAGTCTATCTTACTCAGGATGAGTTTTCAAAGGCACTGCACTCAAAGGTACACAGCACATTTCAACTTTTCAACCACTTCAGTACTTGATAAATTATTTTCTACACTATGGAAGACATTTTACTTTCTAATTACTGCATCTCCCAAACAATCCAAAGTGTTAAATGCCATATGCTACTGATGTACGCTGCAGCCTCGAGAAGAGAAAGCTCCTGGGAGACCTTATAGCACCTTCCAGTACCTAAAGGGGTTACAACAGATTTGGAGAAGGACTTTTTACAGGGATGTGTAGTGACGGGCCGAGGGGGAATGAGTTTAAACCGAAAGAGGGCAGGTTAAATTACATGTTAGAAAGAAACTGCCCCACTTCCTCTGCTGTAGTGGCATGGCCAGAGAATCAGGAAAGTAAAAGTGAGAAAAGTCTTGGGTTGAGGAAAAGACGGTAAAGCAGAAGCTGCACATGCAAGAAAAGCAAAACAAGGAGTTAATTCACCATTTCCCACAGGCCGGCAGGTGTTCAACCATTCCCAGGAAAGCAGGGCTCCAACATGTGTAACAATGACCTGCGAAAACAAACACCATTGCTCCAAATGTCCCCCTGCTTCCTTCTTCCACCAGCTTTACCTGCTCAGTTTGGAATATCCCTTGCATCAGCTGAGGTTCCCTGTCCTGGCTTTGTCCCCACTCAACTACTCAGTGGTGAGGTGGTTTGAGGAGCAGAAAAGGTCTTAGCTGTGCAAACACTGCTCAGCACTAACTAAAATATCCCCCTGTATTCACAGTCCTGTTTCCAGCACAAATCAAAACCACAGCCCCATCCTATCTACTATGAAGAAAATTATTTCTATACCAGCCAAAACCAACACAGGCAGAAAGAGGAACACCCATCAGGGAGGAAACCAACATCAAGAGTATCGCATCCTGTATTCTCCCCCTGCCAGGCAGAATGCAGTAATTTAAAGAAAGGGGGTGAATGGAGGCAAATGCATGTTCAGGGTGCCAGGTGAACCCTGCCCACCTTGCCTATCCAGGTGCTTCTGTACAACAGGTGCGAGGCTCTGGATGTCAAAGGTAAGTTAGTTGATGGTGTGGATGATGATCCATTTACACCAGATGTGTTCCCAAGGTCAGGAAGGCCTATGCCCCATTTCATGACCTCCTCCGCAAGGAACAGAAGGTTGGTATGCTAGACAGACCCTTAGGGTAATAGACAACCCTGCCAGAGCTGATGGGATACCGGGCCTGTTGGTCACCCGCACAACTGAACTAATAGTGAACACCGAGCTTCCGGGCAGCTTGGGCTGCAGTGATCATGAGCTAGTGGAATTCACAGTCCTGAGGAATATGGAAAAGGTAAGAATCAGGACCATGAACTTTATGAAAGCAAAATTCTATCTGTTAAGGGAAATAGTCAATAAGATGACACCAGAGTGACGTGGTTGACATGCCAGAGGGATGGGATCCCATGTAGTAGGACCTGGGCAAGCTTGAGAAGTGTGTCCATGTGAATCTCATGAGGATTATTTAACAAGACCAAGTGCTTGTGTTGCACCTGGGTCAGGGCAAAACCCCGGTATCAATCCAGGCTAGAGGATGAAAAAATGGAGAGCAGCCCTGCCCAGGACTCAGAGGTGCTGGTGGAGGAGAGGTTGGACATGTCCTGGCCATTGCGCTCACAGCCCAGAAAGCCACATGTGTCCTGGGCTGCATCCAGAGCACCGTGGGCAGCAGGGGAGGGAGGGGATTCTGCCCCTCTGCTCTGGTGAGACCCCACCTGCAGAGCTGCATCCAGCTCTGGGGTCCCAGCACAGGAAGGACATGGACCTGTTGGAGTGGTTCAAAAGTAGATCCACAAAAATTATTAGAGGCATGAACCATCTTTCCTTTGAGAAAAGACAGAGAGACTTGGCGTTGTTCAGCCTCTAGAAGAGAAGTTTCTGGGAAGACCTCTGTGTGGCCTCTAAATACTTGAAGGGGGATTATAGGAAAGACATGGACTTGGGGACAGACTTTTAGTAGAGCCTGTGGAAATAGGACAAGAAGTAATATGTTTAAACTAACAGAGCATAGATTTAGACTGTGTGTAAAGACTAAATTTTTTTGCAATAAAAGTGGTAAAACTGGCCCAGGTTGCCCTGAAAGAGTTTAAGGTTGAGGCTCTGAGCCCTGCATCGAAGATATCCATGGGATTTTCAAAGTTGTCCAGATAAAGCCCTGAGCAGCACAGACTGGTGGCCAAGCTGATCCTGCTTTGAGCAGTCGGTTGGAGCAGAGACTTCTGGAGGTCCCTTCCCACCTGAATTTTCCCGTCATTCGTTGAAGAGTCTGTTCAGCTCTGTCATGAACAGTTATTGAGGTTTTTTAATAAGATAGGAAGAGATCAATGAAAAATTACAAAACCTATTTCAAGGATTGAAACACTTTTTTTAAAGGGATAAAATCTATGATTTTATGTGGTTTATTTGTACATAGGAAATTTAAATAGTAATTTGATCAGAGTATGTCTGTACTCGTTACATGGGAGAGGAAACTTTGATAATGTGTTCTTCAATCCAGCAGACAGAAATATGAGTGGAGGCTGGAAGCAGTGCATAGGTGCACTGAAATCAGATATTTGATGTTCCTAAAGGCAAAATAAAATTAAAATGAGGTCATTTAACTGGAAAGCCAACTAAGTGATTTGGTTGATTGGTCATCACTGGTAATTTTAAAATCAGGTTTAGATGCTATTTCTCAATGAGGCAGTCTGATTTAAACGGAGCCAAATCAGAAAAGTCATACGACTTATGTTACGCAAAAAGATGAATTAGATGAGTACACTAAGTACCTCCAGTCCTCTT
This sequence comes from Dicrurus megarhynchus, assembly GCA_013399195.1. Lineage (NCBI taxonomy): Eukaryota > Metazoa > Chordata > Aves > Passeriformes > Dicruridae > Dicrurus > Dicrurus megarhynchus. Next base: position 141,329 of record VXAD01047014.1, on the reverse strand, counting down.
ATTTATGGAAATAAAAAATAATTTAGTCCAAACTGATAGTGATGCCAACCGACACAGCAGTTTCTTTGTCTTGGAATAATTTAGAAAAAACAGGTAATTTCCTTCCTCCAAGAAACAAGGTTATTTATGCAAGTGGGGTGTCCAGCTATGGAGTTTTAATGCTAAAATGCATAGTGTTGCATTGCATCCATGGCAGGGACACCAGCACACACAAAACCAGAATCTAGCTGCAAATACGTAGGAAAAAAGGAGGGGGAAAAACCAGTTTCTCTCGATCAAGAGAAAGTGTGAGCTAAAATAAATCAAGTAACTGTGAAGAGCATTTAATTCCTTTCTTTCCTCAATCTAGGCTACATTTCTTTTCTGTGCTTAGAGCTCAGATCAGTAGTAACCTGATGGTTTCAGAACTTTAATATCTTCTCAAAGAAAAAAATAATTGTTATCCAATTTATCTGGAAATACTAGAACACATAGAATTTTTCAGTAAGTTGCAGACACTGTTTTGTCTGAGCTTTTTGCTTGGAAGCACAATAATACAGTTTATGCCAATGTTGAGAAGTATTTTGACCAGTAATCTGAACCATTAGAATTAAACTTGACTAAAGAGACTCCAGATGACTCAATTTAACAATCCAGAAACACTAAAAGAATCTGCTTCCGAATTTGTGTAATACCTTTATATGTGTGGCTCATCATCTGACAGTCTCAAGATATGCCTCAGTTGTGCAAAGCTCTCATGCACAGACATTCATGTCCTGGTCAATAGGTGATAGTAACCTGCAAATAGGATATATGGATTTTGCAACCTGGAGAAAAGAATTGGTTCTAAAAATTTAAAAGACACTAAAATGCTTTCTTCCAAATATAGGTGAATTAAAAAATACTAAAAACACAACTGAGACACATGAGGTTTCTGCCTTCTTTTGAATATTTGTCTCCATTTAACAGATGCTACATTCATGAAAGTACCACCCACAGCTCATAAGAAGATTTAGTTTTACAAGCTTGAAAGAATAAACGAAGTAGGTGTGGGTGGGAGGGAAACAAGCAGAGGGTGCTGCCTGTGTTGCCTTGCTGCATTAACACCAACATCCACAGCTTTTAGTGGGTGTTCAGTGTAACCCTCCTTCTTGCCGTGACTGTCATGGCTCTGGAACCATCAGAGCTTTGGGTAATTGCACAAATGTTAAACAAGCAGGAAAGGGGGCACTGGGTTAATTATTTATCCTATATTCCTCTGTAAAAGCAAACCAACATAAACAACTTTTATTTCTCTAAATGAGGCTGCTACTTGTACATAAACTGATCCAACTTCTGCCACTGATAGGGCTGAGTGGGCTATAGTATCACATGGAAATGAAAAGCTGTAAGAGTGAAAAAAATTGTATGAATCTCATTACCATTAATATAGCAGTACAGCAGCACTTAACAACTTCACAATCATATTTTCTGATGGGAAGATGAACATTTCGTCTCATTTTAACTTAGCTTTTTTTTTTGTGATCTAGTTAGGAAAAGTGAATTTACACTCTCTGCCCCCCAAAGGTAAAAAATTAGAGAATATTCTGTTCAAAGTGGGCATACTGTTATAGCTGCCTTTCAGCCCATGTACTATGGTTTTCCATCTTCATATGAAGTCAGGGTAAAACTATTCTAGGCTTACCTATTATGATTTACATTGTAATATGTATAATAATATATTTAAATGTTTTTACTTCAATATTTTACAAAGTCATCCTCTACTTCAATTGCACTGAATTGCAATTCCATGGGAAAGGTAGCTTCCATGGGAAAGGTAAGTAGATTTTGATTTCAGTATTTTGATTAAATGAGCTGGAAGTTCCTGATAAGCCAACTAACAAAATCCCCTGTTCCAGATTTATTTGTTTACTTATATATTTTTCCATGATGACTGAAAGTAGGAACATGTAGCCACACCTTGAGAGCAGGGCAGGACACTGAGGCCTGCATGCTGGGAACCAGCAGGAGACTGGAAGCAGCAGCTGATTTAGCATTGCCAAAAATTGAGCCTGCCCCAGATGGTCTCATATACAGAGGCTTCCCAAATTCCCACCTGATACCTACTACCTTCAGGGAGAATCAACATTGACAACAGCTTTCTGAAAAAAAAGATAAGTACTCTCAGTAGGCATGAGCGTAGCCTAAAAACATATGGGCAGACAGGGTAGCCAAGGAGCTTTGTAGCCTGCTGGTTTTCACATGGTGTAGGTGACTCCAAGGGATGTGCAACAGATGTTAAACCTCATCCTTCTGTGTCTCCCCACCAGCCAGTATCAAATTGCATCCAAAAACTGACAGGAATTTTGGAAGCGAAAAGGGATAACAAGTGTTCCTCTGAGGCTGAGGTTTTCAGTACAGGGAAACAACCGAAGCTCAGGGTAGAACCCAGAAGACAGTGAGTTTTTACAAGAAAAGTAAGTGGTATGTTTACCTGTGGAGATATTTGGAATGTCTAAAGGAGGATTAGGAGGGAAAGAGCAAGGGAAAAGTAGTTTGGATTGCTAGAAAGGAGAAGGGCTGAGTAGTAGGGAAGAGAGGAGTGAGAAGAAGCTGCTGAATTGTACAAGCAGTGGAAGAAGGTAAGTTTCATATATCCGAATCCCATCTTTTCCAATTTTTGCCCTAGAATATGTGTAGTCAGTTCCTGTGGCCTGTCCAGGCCTCCCTTGCTGACTTTTGTCATGAGCTCTAGATATAGGAGCTAATGGCATTTTTCAAGAGGAGAATCTTTTCCCAGGCCTAGTGTGGAGTTACTGATGAGGTTTGTCAGGGGCCCAAGAAGGACTGGGAGGCAAGAAGGAAAGCAGAATGTTTTGAATCATGTAGGAATATGAAAGAAAATTTTTAGCTTTTTTTTTTTTTTTCTATAACCTTTACTTGGCTGTAGCATCTGATAAATCTTTCTACAACTTGTCTTCAACCCTAGCTTGCTAGTTTTAGTTTACAACTTCTGGATTTCTTGAATCAAAATTGTTACCTGCATCAGAGCAGATTTCACTTCTTCAGAGATGGATGTGTCTGTCCCTTTATTTCCAAATAAACTTTTGTGTTATAGAACCTGAAATGTAGCAGAAGGCTTATTCTGTGTTCCTGTGTGTAGTGCAGTGCTACGGAAGAAAAATGGCTTAAAACTACTCCTTGTATGACTGATTGTTAATGACCCCAGCTGAAATAAAATAATCAATAAATGTATATACTAATTTGGAAGTTTAATGCATTCTTGGGCTCAATTTTCAACATGCAGTACATTAAAGGAGAAAAGCCTAAAGCTGTACTTAGCATGACCTATTGGTGATGACAACAATGAAATGAAAATCTTCAGTAGGTTTATTATATACTTTGGAGGTTAATAATTAGTACTCATTCTGCAAAGTAGGTGAGAAAGATTTTTCTCTTTTTTTCTTGACTGCTAGTTTATAGGGTCCTTTTTCTACACCCATTTAAAGGCTCCTTTTTCTAAATCCACTCTGAACACATTTAGACACATAATACCTGGCATTTTCAATATTGTCATTTATATGTAGGCATATAAAATACCCATAGCATGGGTAATTTATACCCACAAGTAAATATGGGTCCCAGAGTTGCATTTGCGAGCTTATAATCTGTTTTCCTTTTGAAATAAGGTTGACTTTCACGAAATACACTTTTAATTGTGCCCCCAAGCATTCATAGCTTGTTGTTCTGTTCCGGAAACTCCAAGAAAAAAAACCACAAATCCTTTCTATTGACAAAGTGTGTGAAGTTATGTTAGAATGAAGCCCTACTGAGACCTAATCTATTCAGGCTCCTTTTGGAACCACAGCTTATTTCCAGATAAGTAGATCACACTGTGATTTTCTAAGATTCTGAAAATAGACCAGTCCTTACCTTAGAAATTTATATAAGTGGAATGTACAGAAGCAGGGGTTTGTTCTGGTTGAGAATATGGCAGATGCTATTAATAATTGCATTTGATCCTTTTTTTTTGTTGCAGTTACATTGTTTATGAAACAGGAATGCCTAAGTAATGCCCTTAATTTCTTTGCTGAAATGTACTTATCCAAAAACATTTTCTAAAGACTAATATTTTTTTTTCTTATCTAATTCTTTTCTAGCTGCTGCAATGATTTGTTGTTCATACTGTTTCAGTAATACTGTGTAGGAGAAGACAAAAGTGACTAAACCCTTGACAAGTTAAGGGTCACATTTGTATTAGAGAGGAAGAAAATAAGCATCAGTAGATGAATCTCCTCTTTTCCCAGTAGTATTGATCAGTAGTAGGAAAAATTACTCTTTAGAAAAAATCAGCTTGAGAAAAATATCTCAAGTTTTCTAAAGTGCTTTACTTCTTTTTCTCTTTTTTTTCTTTTTCTTTTAAATCACAGAGTTTTATTACGTCAAAGAGTAGGAAACTGACCTTTTCAGAGTTCTTGTCACACTGTGAAACTATTTGGTACCCACCATTTTTATTGCTAATGTTCTTATAAGACTTAGCTAATTTTATCAAAGTAATTTTTGTATGCAAGGAAAGCCAGGGAAAAGGTCTTTGCCTCTGTGTTACACACTACTTGTTTTATCATCAGCAACCAAGATTTCTCAGCTGACAGCTTTTCTTGGTATGCATACTAGCACTTCCTGTGCATCACATAGCAAATCATAGCACCACCTATTAACAAATTCTGTGCAATTTTGGTCTTCTTGGTTTTTTATTTGTTATATTTCTTTATATTTGGCCAGAAATATTTTATGTATGAGATAATCCAAATATGCTGTGACATTTCAGAAAGTAAGTCCATCAGTAATTCAAATTTCACAAGGAGAAAAATAAGAAAGCATTGAGTATCTTTAGGTAAAAAATATTTCTTGTTCTGTGATGTTACCCTCTACACTGATTGAAACAGGATTCATAATAAAATTAGAACTGCACTTAGTTGATTGATGCAAACTTGATTTGTAAAAGAAAGAGCATACAGTGAGAGAATAAAATCAACCTTAAATTAACCTTTTCTATCTCTGAAGTGCTTTAAGCCTTAATGTTCTGCAGTATAGATTATCTATTTTTCTTACCTGTTATATGTCTAGAATTATGCCTCCTTTCTGTCATTTTTTATTCCTATTCATAGAATCATAGAACAGTTTTGGTTCAAAAAGACTTCTAAGATCATTGAGTCCAACCGTTAACCTAATGCTGCCATGTTCACCACTAAGCCATGTCCCCAAGTGCCACATCCACACATCATTTGAACACTTCCAGGGATGGTGATTTCACCACTTCCCTGGACAGCCTACTGCAGTGCCTGATCACCCTTTCAGTGAAGAAATGTTCCCTAATATCCACTCTAAACCTCCCTGGAACAACTTGAGTCGGTCTCCTCTTGTGCTGTCACTGGTTGCCTGGGAGAAGAGGCTGACCCCCTCTTTTAATAACCTCTTTTCATCTGGGTGCAACTCTCTGATCTAATTTTACCTTGACTTGTACAGTCTCATTAAAGTTGCATGGGTTTAAGTTAGGATAGGTGGCACCTGCTGTCCTGTAATACTTTCTGGGCTGGTTCTTGATAGAACTGAGCTCTAATTGCTGCATGTCCTTGGACCAGTTAACCAGGAGTGATCTTTTAAGTCTGATTTCAATAATAATGCATTTATCTTGGGATAACTGGCTGAACCTCTCTGCCTACCCATTTGTAAAATGGTGATGGGTCTTTAATGAATTCTCTCAGGGAGGCCCAAATAGTTGTGGTTTATATGGTTTAAACTATAGTTAAGTGCTTTGAAAATTGAAAACAGTTTGTAGGTATCAGTGTAAGGCTCTGCTCCTGAGTGTAAGAGCAATGTCTGGCTGCCCAAGGAATAAACTAACCTGCTTTCCCTCTGTTCAGTATTGGATAGGAGTTTCCTGCTGTGTTTCGGACCATATGGAGAGGTATTATGTCCCTGTATACATATATATATAAATTTATACGTGTGTCGCTACATAAATATATACATTGTAAAAAATTGTTCTCTAGGATGGCATGTAGTATGTCCTGTCCATTAATATTCCAAACTTAGAAATAAAAAGGGTATCAAAAATATGTTTTTATTTATCTGCGTAAGTTGCCCTTGTGGCTTACGGAAAACTGATAAAAGTTGGGAGGCCCATTCCATAGAATCTCACTGAAGGTTCCGCAAATTTCCATGTGAAATGAGTCTATGTGAACTAAGAGAAAAATCAGAGAGCAGGTGTGTGTTTATGAAGGGGAATATTCAAAGAAACTTCTTTTGAAAGCAAACAACAGCAAAGTAGAAAATCCCCAGTCATGGGTAATGCTTATGTGGCTTATATAAAAATAGGAAAGGATCAGAACATTGAAGGTAAAAACTGCTTCCTAAGGAAGAGGTGACACACAGGTCATGAACTGCCTGGCATGGCATTAAGTATCTTTCAGTGTTACTTAACTATTGCTTTCATTTGAGTGAAGGATCACAGCAAAGGTCATCTAGATTCTAAAATACAACCTCTTAGATTGTTTACATTCTTTTGTAAAGATGATGTTTTTCAGAAGGACAAATATGAGTAACAGTGACTGGAAACTGGTAGTAGGAAAGGGCACATTTGGAGAATAAGAAGCTTAGAACTCCTGTGTACATGTCAGAAACTGGAAATTCAAATCTGAAGTACCCCACCCAAAACAGATAGATGTATTTAAGCAAAGAATTGCCTTAAAATCTTATTGGTCTGAATATAAAGGTTTCTCTTCTTCCTGACCAAAGCAGGGAATCTGCCATGCAGCGAAGCTATTGTTGCAATGATAGCATACTTATAAAAGAATACATTGACAAATTTCACAAGTGGTATTGGATTCGTTTCTCCTGATTGTCTGAGCTGGGGATGTAATATGAGTGAACTCTCCTTTTTTAAATAAGCACTGCCTAGTAAAAAGCCAGCAACAGTATTTCCTGAAACATTTATTTCTTTCAGTTGCTAACCTAAAAAGAGAATGAAACAATTTAAATGCAACATTGTGAGAACAAAATACATCCAGAATAAGAAATTGTAAGTTGAGATTCATCTTAGTATGATTTAAAATAGCTGAATTATAAACCACTCAAAAAACCCAGGCTGATGATGGCAATGGGCACAGAATTTTAAGCATGATGCTGCCAGATTGATACTGAATTGCTACAATTGTGATAGAGAATATACTCAAGCTTTCATTCAACAGAATATTATTTACCTGAAATCTGCAAGACATTTTGTGATACCCACAAAAGTGTCAGTCACAAAAGCCTTGAACAGTATTATAATTAAAGCTGTTGACCTTGGGAAGCAAGCGGCTGAGTTTGGCAATCGGGAGTCTGCAGACCCACCTGCAGCACCTCAATTCAGCAGCACTCACAGCTTTTGCAAGGAGCTCACTTAAGCAGAGGCATAATCAAAGTCCTCCCAAAATATGTGTGTTTTTCATAGGTCAAATTTTAGCTCTTGTTTTTGGATCTGCAAAGTTACAAGTGTGATTTTAGCCTATAAATAACCACAGGAGGTTTCTACCATTGATTTGAGTGGTCTTCAGATAAGACTCTGTGTGCATCAACACATTCCATGCAGCATGTAAAATTCATTTTAGCTTAAAGTTTATGCATAATTTACAGTGAGAAACACCGTGCTAACTGGCATGTTATTTATTTTTATCTTCTGTTCCACTCACCCCCATCTGTGGTCTGTGCCTCTGTTTTTCACTTTTTTTTTTCCAGGGATTTTCTTTCTTCTCTCATGTATAATTGTTTTGTTGTTGTTGTTGCTGGTTTTAACATCCATCTTAATCCACTTATCCCACCACCCTCCACTTTTCTCTTAAATGACTATTCTCTTTACTACCAAACTATTTTTTTTGTATTTTCTAATAAACAGTTCCTTCCTACTTCCCTCTCATGCCTAGCCTAGCATGACACCTCTTCCTTATCCTTCCATCTCCTATATCGTGTTGCCCCAGTTTTCCACGTATCTGAAGCTCTAGAGCCCCATCATCTTCTTACAGAAATCTTATAATTTGCCTCTCCTCAGTATCTACATTTAGGTGTCCCTCACTTTTCCAAGTTTATCTCAATTTTTAATTCAATAATTTTGGATAAAATAAAAAAAAAATCCTATACTTGAGAAAAGCTCAAAGTCTGTCTCTCATATGAAAATTATCAATTTAGTCCCTTCTAAATTCCGCCCCACCAATTCTTCTCCCTCCTTTTGAACACACTTGCCTATTTTCCTTTACTCCAGTATACTGTTTAACTCTTTGTTTAAAGACACAATTTCCATTGGGATGTTACTCCCTAATGTTGAAGTTTAAATGGTAGAAAAATTATTTTTATCAGAATATACATAATCTAATATTTAATTCCCTACTTGAATTCATGCTAACATTATGCAGAACTTAGTATGAATGAGGAATCTGCTCTAAAGTATCTCCAGTAGTTCACGATCTTTCACTAAAACACAAAGGCTTTCTATAGCATGAAAGCCCTGAAGAACCACTCACAAGAAAATAGACGGTTACTTAAAATACTGATTTTTTTAAAATCATGATTTAACACTTAGTGTAATCTCTCTGGAAAGATCCACCTTCTTGAACCTGATGAGCCCAAGGTTGTTAGAGCCTGTAGCCTTGAAGAATGAAGCCTTACTATATACAATTCTGATGTCAGAAAAGCACAATCTACAATGAAAAAAAAATGAAATAACTAGCTGAACTCGGCATGAAGGAAATATTACACCAGTCTGAGAAAAATAATACAGATGTCTATACATAGGTTTGTCTAGAAGGATATTAAAAAAATTATGCAGTACTATTTATTGTTTACATCCCAGAAATACATCCACAGCTATATAATACTTACAAGATGAAAGTTGGTAGTAATCACAGAAAATGCTTTGCCAATTACCAAACTATGTTTTCTTAAACAAGATTAGATATGTGTTATTGCCTAGAACACCCAGAAACACCCAGTGATAATGCAGAGCTCCAGAATGTCAGCACTTTCAAAACAATTCAGTTAGCATATTTAAGCAGACTTGATTAGGGACTGAGGCCCACTTTCTCAAAGGTGATTAAGTACATAACTCCCGCTGAAATCAATTTACTTATATATGAATTTAAAATGGCTACAGAGATGTATTTTGATATAAAATTAATTTTAAATGTTTGCTCACCACTGTGGCAAGTATAGCAAGGTTAAACTCTGTTACCATAAAATATTTAAAGGTTTTCTTAAATATGTCATATCAGCATTAAAAAAAACCCCAAACCTACTTAAGGATGCCTGCCATTTTTATGATACCAAATTTATACCACATTTCTGATATTTTATTAAATGGTCTTGCAAATTTAACTTCTATGGGATCCAGATACTAACATAGCAATAATTATAGTCAGTTGGCACTTTCCAACCTTGTCATTATTTTCTCAAGCAGCAGTCCTAGTTGGAGCTGTGCAATAATTTAGCTAAGAAATCATAAAATCAGTACAAAAACTTTAGTACACAATTATTTTTATAATTATTCCTGGCTTCCTAAATCATTCTGTTAACCCAATGTTTTCTAAGTAGAATTGTTAAAAAGGACTTTTAATATTTACTGATGAAGTTCAAGAGAAACAGCCTCTTCTGTATCCTTGGGTTGCAGGTTTCCTTTACTCTCTGCTGTGACAATTAACACCTTATATATTGAACAGCTGCTATAAAAAAGCAAATGAAAAGTGAAGAGACTGTACAAGAACTGCAGGACACAGACAATGAATTTTACCGGTTTTCTCTTTTATTATTTCAACCATAGATCCAGCATCTAGAGCAATTGTTCAGTGCTTCATCCTCGCTTTAAACTCTTTGTACAAAGGAAGTAAAAGGGAAACCTCCCTTCGCTGCAAAAGTTAAATATTTATGTCTACTTTTCCATCTTATAGGCCAGCGTTTATTCATGCAAGAATCTTTTCTATGATACCAAGGCTGTTTACTTTAGTTAAATTCTTTGGTGAAGGATTCCCTGAAATTTTGTGGAATGGTCTATCAATGAGGTGATGCCATGTGCCAGCTGTAAAGAGATGCAGGGCTTCATGAGACAGTGGGACCTAGAAAAAAGAAATGGCTGAGGAAGTTAACATCTCTGTAAGTATTAGATAATGCACATGGGGAAAAAAAAAGGTAACATCAAGTGCAAAAAATGAGCTTTGAGGACAGCATAATCACTCAGGAGCAGTGTCAAGACAAAGGACGTGATGCATGTGACATCACAGCTTGAAAGGTTTTTATCTGATAACATTTGGGCTGACTGATTTTAACTTGCTCTTTTAATGGAGCACCTAAAACAGCGTATAAGTATCTTGTACATGTGAAAACCATTTTTGCTTTGTTTTTTTTATTTTATATTTCCTGAAAACTCTCACCTTTTCACTCTGCCACGTTTCTGCTATAAGTACTTGAGGCTGGTGATTTTTATTTGGAAAATAAATTGAAAATATTATTGATCATTCGAAAAGATTAAAAATAAACCCCAAACAACAAACCCAGCTAAACTAATAATTAGATTCAGAAAAAATTCCAGAAAGCAAACCTCTAATTCTTCTTTAATAATAGTTAACAAGTTTAATAAACTGAAAGGAAAAAGATACTTGAATCAGGACCACAAGCTTACACAAACGTAATGTTCTGGATGATTAGTATCTTGCAATTTCTTGATAGCTGTTACAAAATATTCAAAACGTTGACTACATATAAAAGAGTTGAAAGGCTGCATAGTCTTTTTTTGAAGTTTAATAGTCTGTAGTAAAAGATCTTCCATTTGCTGGTTGCTTGGGAATGGGTATCAATAGAGAAACTGAGCCCTGCCTGCTTGCAGGAGGAACTGCAAGGCCTGCTGCTGGTGAGAACTTTCCCTCCAAACCATAGCAGTGGTATATATAGCATTTCACATCTATTTAACAGCAAGGAGGTGTCTTACAGGGGTGCAGATCCCACGCTCACTTTCTAGAGCACAAACTTGCTTTCTTAGCTTTGCCCCTCTCCACTACATCCCCAAACACTGGACGAGGAGGCTGAGGGGAGTGGAGGTGAGAAATAAATATTAAAGTCATGTAGCTTAGTATTAAGCAAGGCTTAAGGAGGACTTGGAGTTACACTGCTGGAAACAGTTTCAAAGACAGTGATTCAGCTCCCCAAATCCAGACATTCAAAAGCTTAATCGTCCAGCTTAAGCTAATCACCTTATGTTTCTGTTACCTGGCTCATTGATTAATTTGGGTGAATATCTCCTGGCTTTCAGAATGAATTCAAGAACTAAGAATCTATGCAGGAAGGGAACCGTTGATAAGTGTGATAGATAAGACTGTTTTAAGCTTTATTTCTCTTTGAAGCTGTTTTCCAGTAGTCCGTAAGGCAGAGTGCCCCACTTAGCTATTATCCTGAGGATCTTTGTACTTCATATCATACATGCAAACTGCATTATCTCCATAGCTATGCTAATCTATATCCAGTCTCTCTGATTTGATTCTTTCCTCTTTTTGGTGATGTAGGAAGAAAAGCTGATTTAATACAGAGGAAAATTGAAAATAAATTAAATTTTTAAAAATATATGCCACTTCTTCTCCTCTCAAGTACAACACAGATACAAAAGTATTTGAAATGACATTGCACTGCTATCCATTCCTGAGGTGTATTCCACCTTGTCAAGCAAAGGTTAAAGTTTTTTCATATTATGAAGAAAAAATTGAGGATTTTTTTGTTTCCTATTTGGTAATATACCTCCGTGTTCATTTTCACCCCCAAGACATGGACATTCAGCCATAGTACACAGAACTTAAGATGAAGAATACCAAGGAAAAAAACTACTTATGAGAGTTAGTAATTTACTCGTCATAAGGATGACTGTTAGTAGAATAATCTGTTTACTTTGGTAATAAGCAGTGGCTGAAATGTCTACATTAGTAATTAGATTAAATATATTATGTCTTTGAAGAGAGAATTGGGCATTGCAGTCAATTCAAAAGAATGCGTTTCAAGAACTAGAGAAAAGGTGAACACAATGTGTTTCCTAATCTAGGGAGCTGTATAGTTGGAAGAGTAACAAATAAATAAAAAATTGAGATATATACTCAAAAGAAAAAAATTTTTCTTCCTTTCTCCATGTTTTCATGTTTTTAGATAATCATTCATCCCAAACTCTAAAGAAAATGTATTTTCAATGCATTCTTATGAATATCTCAGAATGTATAAGCTTAAATTAAAGCAAGTTTCTATCATTATGGTTACACTGAAATTTTTTGAGATTTTTTTGAGAACCAAGTACGTCTAAGTACTTGCTTGAGAAGCACATGTAAAAATTCCATCATAATTCCTACTATTGGAAATAAAGTTTTCCTTGAACAAAACATTTTCTAGTCTCGAGAGAAAGTTTTTCCTTTAGGTATGCATTAGAAATGAAAAGATTATGATGCTTACTTGCTGTTTTTGCTGAAATCTAGATTGGTAATTAAAGCATAACATAGAATAATTGTTTTTCATACTCCTAAATCTTGTGTCTTTGGCTGCTTGAATTTCAAAGAGTACAACAGAGATAAGTAGTTAATTTAATTTTTCCAAATGATTGCTGTGATTGTTACTTGTATAAGCTGCAAAATAGGATCAGTTTGGGGGTTATTGAAGAATGAACTAAAAGGTTATGAAATACTGAATAGTTATATGAATTTATGCAGGTGGATCTCCTTCACACATACTTTTAAATCCATTTTAAAACAAGATCTATAGATATAATGCATGGGGAAATCCTCTAAGTAAATCTCAAAAATTAACTCTATAGTCTTGCCATTTTCTATTGTTTTTTCATTAATATCCTACTTCTCTCATTGCCTTTGCCATTGCTTAGACATTGTTACTGTTACATCTGAATCTAAGAGGACTATGACAACATCTTAATTTTAGGGTAGAAGGGTGATGAACTGTTATAAAATTTAACAGAAATAAAAAGAGGACATTTCTAATTTCCATTTCTCAACTAAAAATTAAAAACATGTATCTTGATCAAAAATTTAGACATTACTATTAACTACGGGGAGATTTAGTCATGGAGCATGACTAAAACCAAATGTATGAAATAATAATGAAAAGCCCTGATTCTAAGAGGCTATAAAAGTTGGGAAAAACTTTTCTAAAATCTTCTTCCCACCAGTTTCTCCTTTCATTCCTTTTCTCAGTCAAGATGCATGATGATGCATGCTTAATCCTGCTTGTTTTCCGAAATGTTTCTAAAGGAGCATAACTAGCTAAAGTCAACAGATTTCCATGATGCTTCAGACTTTTTTTAACTTAAGGCACATATTTATGAGATTTGCTAAATTTAGATTTTGGTTTTTTTGTATAAGATTATGCTCTTTAAATTTGATAGGGAAGATAGATTATGTCATATCACTGACATGTAGTTACAAGTGCACAGTAAAATAGGCAAAATCTTTGATCAATAAGGCTCTTTATTATTATACAGCCTCTTATGGCCACATGCTCATTAGGAAAGTCATGAATTCAAATCTTTTATGAGAGCTTCATTGGTAGAAAGTATTCATTTCAAGAACTAGTGTCTCCAATTATCATTCTGATGCAGTCCAGCAATGTTGGAAATTACTGCCAATCACAAGATTTCCTTTGAACTTCCAGAAAAGCAGAGCTGGGGCAGAGTATGCTGCTGCTTTCTGAACTTCAGACTAGTTTAGGAACCCACTTTGCATACTATACAGTGCAAGTCTGACTCTAGCATCGGTAATGGCAGGAAGCTTGAAAATCAATTACCTTTAAATACAGAACAAGTAAATCTTTTCTATTTCTTATCTAAAGAACCTGGAACACACGGTGTTTAACTGTAATTTAAAAGACATGCAAATTTTGTTAAAGATGCCAAAATGAAAATATATTGCCTATTCCCACTTTTGTAGAATCACTGTTAGCTGCCTGCCTTGATCAGCTTGTTGTCTATAGCCAGCACACTGCAAGTTTCATATTTCCTGTTGGGGTTGGCTCTTGGGATGTATGCAAGTTGAATAGGTCACATTGTCTGATTTATGAACTGTGCTAACACTCATGGTGCCAGAGTAAGATGTAAAAATGTCAAAAAATCTCTTTTAAACACATACCTGGACTTTACCAGCAGAAACCCAGAAGAAGCCAGGGGGAAGTAGAAGCCAGTTGCCCTGTGGATGCAGCAGCCCCTTCATCTACCACTGTCTTCCAGGGAAGCATGCATTTACAGCACTGAATCCATAGCATTGAGTTTGAGGCTATATCCTTTTGTCAGCCTGGTTTGGGGTTTTTTGGTGAGGAGGTGGGGAAGAACACACAGTGAATGCCAAATTTTTATGGCTTTAGGCTCTGGAAGAAGTGCCTTTTACACCACAGAGAGAAATACAGTAAGCAGTGAATCAAAAATTTGTGCAGAATGAAGTTGGTCAGTGAAAACTGAGTTCTTCTTTTTGTCTCAGTGAAGAAAGTCCATATTGGATCCACATGTTCTTCCCAGGCTAGCTCAGTCAAGGGTAAGATCACTCACTTTTTTTGTCTGCCTCTTGAGCAGTATGTATCCATAAGACAAAGGAAAAGTTCTTGGCACTGAAAACACTGTAAAGCAGCAAGGGAAACCAGAGACATCAAAGCCAAAAGTTAAAGTGGAGATTTCCCCTGCCCAGGTACCAATGCCAATGTCTAGTGTCTATGGCTGGCCCTCATCTTCAAAGTGAAAACCCTGAGAAATGTCTTGTCAGGTCAGGAAAACCTTGCTGGCTGTCCACCTTAAAAAGATGCTTAAAGAAGAGTTGTGCGAAACAAGGAATTTCTTTATAGTATAATCTTCTACTGGTCAAGTATAACCTCAGGGAAATTAATCTTTATTAAAATAACCATCTTGACATCCTCTATGGAATGGGTGATAGGATTTCCTTTTAAAAGTCTTGGTTTGTGTTTTGTTAAGTTTTTCAATTATGTAAAGAGTCTTCAAATTGTTTGTTTTTCTAGCTGGATAATCTAAGCTCCATTTCTCTGCAAATCAAAGTTTAACCATTTTTATATTCTACAAATACTGGTGTCCTATTGCTTGGAGTATATCTGGGATACTAGAGAAAATTTTAGTGCTGATAGTAAAGACTGAAACAGAAAGATGCACATTTTTATGTGCTTAATTCAAACATGTCACTTGTTCAATAATTTAGAATAAGGGTCTGTGTAGGGAAAAGTAAATATTATTTATTCCTCTGTGAGAGTCTTTTACAGCCATCACCCTTATGGTGGCTGAGCTCCAGAAATCAATATTTATTTCTGGCATATTTAAGCTTCTTATATAACTAGAACATTAAGTTTATAGAGCTATGTAAAATATCTGATTTTAAGACTGTGACAAGTGTTTAGTGTGATATAAATATATTTGCGGAGTAAATGTTATCCCCTGGTGAATATATTACATGAAAACAGTTGTGAGAGGTGAATACAACACTTTCTAGAAAAAGACATGCTTTTCTCTAGTTCTGCCATAGAAAATATGAGAGAATTAAGTCCATCACAAAACTTCAGCCATTTCTGCAGAGGTTCATTGCAATCTCAGATTTAATACATAACATTTGAACCACACTAATATTTTTTTCACTCTTTGATGTTATGCAGCATGAAGGAGACAGAAATAATGAAAGATAATCTGATTGCTTATAGGTTTGATTGCTTGGACCAGCCATTTTCAAAGTGTACCTGGTCTTCTTGAATTGTGTCCATACTTATCTCTAACGCACGAGTACATTCAATGAAATTAGTGGATTTTAGATTGGCTGAAAATGGAGACTCCAAATTTGCAGTTTTTATAGCTCTGGGTTACTGTGTTCTTTAAGAGCTGAAGTTCATTATGATGTCTGAGATGGCCACCTAGAAACAGAAACTAGACAAGAATAAGGGAATAAAGGTAGGTATTTATTTGAAGGGCCTTCAAGATACACCCTGGGGAGTTAAAAGGCTACACCCAAGATGGACCCCGGGTCACAGGTTCGTCACACTTTTATAAGTTTAGTTCATTTGCATATCAGGGTTAATTGTCCAATTATAACCTCAGTTCATGATGTAATTACCCCAAGTTTGCCCCCCTTCAGAGGCTTTTCAGTTTACACATTTTGGGGCCTGGTGTCCTTGAGGTGGAAACCTAGGGAGGTTTGCTATGTCTAACCAGCATGAGAACAGCAGCTAACAGGCCACAAGAAACTTCAGAGTTACACACTAGGTACTACAGGATTTGAAAAATATAAAAGTTAAAACTTAAGGCAGTTGTATCATCTGAATCACACCTAACTTTCAGATAAGAGTAATTCCTCTGAAAGTAGCACTTGATAGTTAAGCGCTCATTATTTTTTCCTGTCACTGATATTCTTTTACGTAGTTTTGTTCAGAATTGACCTTTCTTTTCTAGTTCTCACTAGGTTAGAATGAAGTGTATGTTTTACAGTGAGGCTTGGACATATAGGACAAGCATGTCACTAGAATCTGATTTTATCTTGTTCAGTACAATCCTTTTATTCTTAAGTTTCCTGGCTATATCAAAGCTACATCACATTTTATAAATGTATTGAAGTGTTGTACAGGCTCTTGATTCTCATTTCTTTTTCCCTAAAACTCACAATTTCTTTCAGTCATTACTGCCTAATCTCTGGTTTTTACCTTTCTTTTCCCTCTATTAAAAAAATAAGAAAACGAGAAATAAGGAAGAAATGAAATATACATTGCATATTCTATATGAAGAATAATTATGTATTTTTTGATAAATAGAATTTGATCTAAATTCTAACCAAGCAAGCTTCTTAGATAATTTTTCCTTAGCTTTGTGATACTTTTAGATGTGTCCTGTTGCTGCACTCTTCTATATGACCTGATTCTATAAATTTTAAATATGCACCTAGCCCTCATAGAAAATTAGTTTGTAATGGGCTATTTTGATGAATAACCCCTCTTACTCTTAAAACAAAGTTTTTCGTCCTGTGAAAAATGGCTGTGAAGTTAGAGTTTTCATTTGAACTGTTTTAAAATTTGATGATCTTCTATTCATAGTTTAAGTTGACATGTATTATTAAATGTATATATTTCCATACAGTTTACATTCTAAAAACAATAGTAAAGAAGGGCCATTTGAAAGATACAGTAATTTGAATGCAGTTGGAGTGCTGGCCATTTTCTTTCCATCTACTACCACTCCAAATTTCAGATTAAGTGAGTAAAGTTTCTCCATTTAAAAAAAACCACTTCCCTGCTTTGTTTTATCAGATGTTCCCGGAGAGATTTAAAGGAAAAGGGTGGGAGGGAGAGTGGAAAAACCCCAAAAGTGCTTTGTATGCAAGAAGACTTATGGACTATTTTGTTGTATTTCCCTGATAATTTGAAAAGGTCAGTTGCCATATTAATTTATTAATACAAGGATTTTATTTATAGACATTGACTCCTTTAAATTAAGATAGTATTTTTTAAGAGACAGTTTTTTTTTTTAATTATTTTAATTTCGACCTTATTTCAGTTTAAGGCTAAGACCCTTCTAATAGCAGATAAAGAAAAAATTTGAATAATTATAAAAGGCAGGACCCTCTTTCATCAAAGCTCTACTTTAGATGTGCATAAATACATAAATGAGTGAAATAGCATGCCAGAACTCTCACCACGAAACATTATTGCATAGAGTTTTAGGGTAGGGAAAATTTGTTAAGTATTAAAAGTTCTTCTTGCTTGTTCTAAATATAATTTTCACAGGATGCTCATTAGTCTAGGATATATTGTAAAAGATGTTGTTTTCTAATTCTAATTTGTAATCTCTCCAAAAGAAAACATTTTAGTAGATGGGATACTTTCTCAATTTAAAATCAAATTCTATTTAATGAAAATCATTGCTGAGCTGCACCAGATGTTGACATGGAAATGACTTTTGAATTCGAAAGTGGGTGCATAGGCATTTCACCTTTGAAAGTAAGTCCTCAATTTTTCTTGAGGCAGCATAAGGTTTCTCTGTCCCTCTGAAATCTCTAGGCTTTGAAGAGACATGTACTCTGTCAGCTAAACATTTCTCTGTGGATTTTCTGTCGATCCCTATGAATTTGTTAGGTTTATAATGATTTTTCCCAATCTTCTCCTCCAGTGGCAATCTTCTTTTAGTTTTTTTAAGAGGTTTTTCTTTCAATAAATTGTATAAAATTAGGGAAGGAATGATCTTTACAGTGATAAACTCTGCCTGAGAAGACTAGTGATAACAATGATAATAGTAACAATGATAACAATAGCAAAAATAAATATTCAAATTTCATTTTTGTTGTGGACAAGAGGTACATCAAGGTTATGTAATCAAGAGATGTCTTTCAGGTTTTATACTCTCATTTGCATTGCTATTAATTGATACCACAATTAAGGATAACATTACTATCATGGGAGTAAAGGATGTTATGGCACAAGAATAACTAAAAATTTAATCACAGAAGCAAGACAAAACTAAGACAAATGAGAAGAAAACTTGATATGTGATTACAAACTGATAAAATTGGTTTGATCATACCCTACTAAGAAATCAGTAACTTAGGCCACTTAACTACCTAGAAATAATTATTTAATAATTATAATTTCTTGGGACATAACAGGACTAGGTGGGACTTAGGCAACCATACACAATGGAGAAGGTGCCTGCTACTTTTCAAAGTACTTTTAGCTTGGTACAAGTACTGAAAAACATAAAGCTTGAGATATTGCAGGCTTTTGGAACTAAATATATGTTATAAGATTTTTCAAATTCCCATTAGGAACGAAGGGACATTTAGGGCAGCTGATGAGGGATCTAGAGTAAATCCTATGAGGAAAAGCTGAGGGATCTGGGGGTGCTTACCCTTGAGAAAAGGAGGCTCAGGGGAGACCTTATCACTCTCTACAAATCCCTGAAAAGTGTTTGTAGCCTGGTGGGGATCAGTCTCTTCTCCCAGGTAACAAGTGACAGGACAAGAGGAAACTAGCTCAAGCTGCATTAGGGGAGGTTGGGCATTAGGAAGAGTTTCTTCACTGAAATGGTGTTTAGCGTTGGAATGGGCTGCCCAGGGAAGTGGTGAAGTTATCCCTGCAAGTCTTCAAGAAACGACTGCATGTGTCACTTCTTGTTATGGTTTAGTTGACATGGTAGTGTTCGGTCAAAGCTTGGACTCAATGGCCTTGTACATCTCTTCCAGCCTTAATGATTCTATGACTCTACAATTCTATGGTTCTATGAATAGAAAGAAGCAGCCAGCTACTTCCCTACAACTGTTTGGACCAAATTTATCTGAAAAGCTATGGGAAAAGTGCTGTGAGAGGTATGCAAAGAACCACATACAGTAAAGATGATGAGGCCATGATAATGTCACTGCACACGGGTAGTTATCAGACAGCTGGGCTCCCAGAAGCCCTTCCTTCAGCACGCAGCCCCCTGAACAAGCACTACTGAGTAAAAAATTAGAGCTTTCCTGTCAGCTTCTAGTTGTGAAGAAGAGGCCTTGATAGCAGAAATGGCAGTAATTCAGCTGGTGGTGAACAGCTTTGAGTGCCTTGAACAAAAGGGACGTCGTATTTTCATTAGTATCTAGCCTGAGGTGGCCTTTGGCATAAATTAATTCAAATAGTTATTGATACAGCTTTGCTCTTTGTGCTTCAATATCATTCAAGCTTTTTCTCTTACCTCTTCCATTCCTTTGCAGAAAAAGGGACAGGCAGGTTGAAGAACCAGCTAACTGCCTTATCATCTCTTACTGGTTCTCCTGCCAATAAAAACCAGTGCCCCAGAGCACCTTTTTGGTTTGACTTACATATTTGAAAGTCTCTTTTGGAGGAATAGTGAAGAGATAACCTATTTTAATCTGCTGTGTCTAACAACACATAGATGCAAATAATGATAATTGGATTTTTGCACTCAGATTTTGTTTTTTAAGACTCAAGCTACTGACGTATGATGTGAGTGACATTTTTCAGAAATCTAGTTGGTATAACTGTATTCATTGAATTCCTTGGATTTCGGTGGGAATTGATACAGGCTCTGGTTTTGTATCTGTAAACTAAGCACTTCATATCAGTGAAGGGCTGCCTACATGGAAATCCTTTCTGACATTTTTATAGCCATCTTCTAAGCAGAACAGCATTTTAAGATTTTACTATCGCAGTGTTATTGTACAGAGCAAAGTCATTTCCTGATTAAAATGAGTGTGATTGCACTTCTGCGTATTATGTTCCACTGTACTAGATTGTGCTTTTAAAATGCAAGTATTTCAAAGAAATGACTGATTTTTAGACAAATTTCACTCTTCTAGATCATTACATAAACTTTCATTGCTCTGAAGAGGTTATTCTTATGTGTGTCCACTTATCATGACAAGTTTCTGAAGTAACTCAGTGTTGCTAATTTATTTACACACTTAATTTTTATATTATCTCTTTGATTTCATAGCCAGGTATGTCAGTTCATTAGAGCAATAAATAATTTGGTAAACAAAAGAGATAAAAATCTTTTTAACACATTTGCATAGAGAATAGGAAGGACAACCTGTGACTATCTTTGAAGACAGCAAATTTCTGATTTAGATAGATCAATCAGTTTAGATAGATTTAAAAAAGTGAATACTATGAAGTTGAATGCAGTTTTCTGATTCAGATATGTGGCATAAGGACACAGAAAGAATGTAGTGTGACTGTATTGAAAGAATGGTGATCTACATCAGCCAATTAATTATTTCATATATATTTAATCCCAATTTATCCCAATTTGTCAATTGCAATTAAGAATTAATAACTAGCCTTCTAAAATATAAATTATGTAGTCTCAATTGCTAGTATTTCTCTTTACATACAGGCCTTCAGTTGCCTTGAAGTGTTACATCCCATTGATTTTGCTTTTTTACTTGTGACTATTTCATCTGTTCAAGCAGAAAAATTCAGTCAGCAATGTCCTTATTTGAGGGTGAAAAATGAAAATGATAATGAAAGAAAACTCACTACAAGCAGAAATTTTAATAAAAATGCTGAATTTTAATTAATTGATAATTTCTATTCAAAACACTAGACAATGTCGCTCAGACTATCAGGATGCATTCCTTCGTGTAGAGGAACTAGGCAGTCTCTTTCTATTTTTGTTATATAAGTTTTGAATTTCCTTTCATGTTACGGTTAATTCCACATGAAAAAGAATTTAGAAATTCTCTTTCCTCCTTTCTTGCTTGTAGACCTAGTATGTTTTAACATAATCATTGAATTAATTTCTTCCAATAAAAGTCTGCAACTGTTTTGCAATCTCCCTTCCTCCCTTAATCCATACTCTTCAACTTAAAAGCAATACATATTTAGGTTTCTATTTTAAATTTTAAAATATTTCTCAAATATGCTTCTATACCCGATTTAATAAAAATCTGGATCTGCAAGGGATTTTGCAAGGTCATATAATTGAATGAATACAAACATGAGATTTGTAGTACACTGGAAGTGCCTAGAAAGCCTTAAAAATTTTTGATATGGCTTTTTGTTATTTATTTAATTAATACAAAGCTTATTCATTTTTTCTCAATGTTTTTTGTACCTTTCTCCCCATTCCCAGGCAACTGTTATTTCATAACTTCTCATTTGATTTGGATTTTTTGTTTATTAATTTTTTGGGGAATAAAACTCATTGCAATTAGAAAAGATCTCTTAGGACAGACAGCAAAGAGCTGCCAACACAGAACTGTAACATAGAATATAGTCTCCTGTGTTTTACCCATTTCATTTTAATTGTTTTGAGGAAGATCTAGCACACTGTAGAATGCTCTCAAGAGAAAAAAGTGGAAATACCCTTTCTCACTTACAGTAAGTCATTCTTCAAATTCAGATTACATTGTCCTTTTCTCAATTTGATCTCATTATTTCTAGATATATCCCATTTGTAGTTTTAAATAATTACTCTTGCCCCTTGGTGTTTACCTTCTCATTGCTTTTGACAGATATATCTTCTCCCTTCTCCCCCCACTTAATTGTTGGTTAGTCAAGCTGTACATATTTAATCTAAGCTTTTCTTATGCATCATCCCTTCCAACCCATTAAGCAGCTTCCCCCCTCTTTGCTCTGATCCTTTCAGTGTGTCAAAGCACAAAAGTTGGAGCTGATTGCACTTGTCAAGTGTTCTCCAGTTCAAATTTAAAAGGATAGTCTGATCTTGGTTGACTTGCAAAGAAATGACAGCTCTATCCCTTGTTTATATTAAGGTCCAGTTTCTACACTCTGTGACCATGCAAAAATATCTTCATAGGGATGCTGATTTCCTTGCTGCTACAGTAAAATAGCCTAAGGGCACTGAGGTGCTAGTTGATGTTTTATCAACTTAATTTAAAATAATCCAAACATAAAAATTCAAACTTTCATGAGTATTTTTTGTTGTGGTATAGATACCTGTGCCTATGGAGGGGTTAATATCATGGAAGGGTCAGCAGGAACAGAAATATTTTCATGCTGTCACTTGAGAACTTGCCACATTTGAAAGGACATGGTGAGACTAAATGCACATAAAGTTATGAGGATTAAGTGTAATGACTTGGCCCGGAATCAGTGGTAATCTCCAGTCATGAGATGCAAAAGGGATTCTGACACACAGATTACAGCAGAAAACACAGACTATGCTAGTACAGCTTGTGATGGGAAAGATTTCTGAAAATATCAGAATTATCAGACTGACTGTATTTGCCAACTCCCCAGCCTCTGTGAATTTTTTCCGATGCTGTTTTTACAATTAAATGTCATTCACTGAAAAAGTCCGAATTAAGTTGGTAGGGTATATCTGAATTAATATCTGTTGGTAGGGTTTATCTGAAACCACAGCTTTATTGGCAGGTGGTATTTCAGCTCAGAAACAGATGAGCAGCTCTTGCTGTTTCTCTGATGCCAATGGCTTCTTATGCAATCTAAATAAATTACTGAGAATGGCTCTCTAAATCAGGGATTTGTATTGACCAGACTTGAAAAAATTAACTTGTGAAAGACCCAAGCTGGGAAGAAGACGGGAGATTAATTTTCTCACTAAATCAAACAAATAAAACAAACAAAAAACCCCCACAAGGTAAATGCATTTGTAACTAAACATAGAGATTATGTGTTATATCCATTTTCCTGTGCTTATAGGCATATTTCAATTTTTAAAAAGATCTCTCATGTTTACTGGAGTGGCTTGATTTCAAAGAGGGAAAAAAATCCCAAACCCTAAAACTACACTTATAGGTAGAAATGTAACGTTCTGAGATCTCTCTCTATATATAGATACAATTTTAAATTAATATAAACAAAAGTATTTATATCAATATATTTTCTTCTGTTGCTACATGAACATCTTGATGAAAGCTTTAGCCAAATGTCTGTTTGTAGACTCTGATACCCTACCATCCTTACTGTTTAAAAAAGGTCATTAAATCTACTGTATTCACATTTAAACCAGGTCTAAACATTCGATTTTAGTCCAAAACATTTAAGTAACCTCAAAATGCATAAATAAAAAAGAGAAAGAAAAAACAGGAATACTCTATCCAGTGGTTTAATAAAATCTCTTTTAAAATAAGGTGGTTTTTTGAAAATAAGAACATAAATTAATATGTCCTGGATGTACCTTTCAAATATACTTGCTTGCCTGTGGATCTTAGTTTTTGAGATGGCTTAATTCTGAATATTTTCTTAATTTCTCTTTTAAATACTGCTAGAACTCTGGTTTAATTTCCACTTGACTCTCTTTGCTCACTAACTCCTTAAGCCTTCTACTTCTGACAGATTACAAGGGTATCATTAAGTAATGCAAGTTCATGTCTTATTAGTAGACAATCCTGTTGACCTTCATTTCCCCGTGTCCCATCTTGCATCCCATTTTAAAGCTGGCAGTCTCGTTTTTACTTTATCTAGGCTTTTACCTCTGCACTTATAAAACAAGCACAGAACATCATGAGTGGTTTGGTGTCCTGATCTCACCTTGGAACTGTGGCTTTTCAAGGCAGGCTAAGGGGTAATGATCATCAGTGTTTTTATTCGTCTATTATTTATATTTGCATGCTATTGTTTCAGTGGAAATTATTCCTTTCTTTCTGAAAAGGCTGTAAAGTGTAAAGGCATAGGGAGTTTGTGGTCTCATTGTCATTAACTCTGGTAAATCAAGACATAAGAATTATTATTAAAGTCTCACCATTCTTCAGTCTTATCACCTGGTCCATTCCCTGGCTTTGATATTGAAGTTGCTGTGTGGAACTAATAGGGTCGCACATACATTAACCTGTGACGTTAATATTCAATGGCAGTAGTTAGCTGAAGCTTCTCTGTGGTGTTTCTCCTTCTGTGCACATCTCACTTTGACCTGGCTTTAATACGTGTGATTTGATTGACCCCGGCCAGTAATGACTAAAGCCCTGAAACCAGTAAGGTCTGGTAATGACACTAATCACCCTTTAAATCTCTGTAAAACAAGCTGGTATGAAAAGGACATAGGGAATTTAATGCCAGTAACTTTGTTTTCTAGGCAGAAGGGTATTAAGCAAGCTTTTGCAAAGTACATGTTGTACTGCCCTTTCTTTCAAGCCAAAGAAGGAAGCAAAGGCATCATCTGTCATGGGGGTGAAAAGCTGCCAGGTATCTCAAAACCTCATCTTTCATCTTCAGCAAGGAAAACTGAAATTATCATTGCTGATATGAAGGCAGGTATAAAATCATGTGAGTTCAAGATGTGGATCTAGATATAGACATTCACCTTAAAATATGAAATAGGAGGAGAGAGGAACTCTTCAGTGGGGCAAATCTTAGTTCTTTTTTTATGAAAAGCAGCGTCATAACTGTAAATCACAGGGGAAAAATAATTCCACATACCATACTGAAATCTCCCTTTTCAATGTCACATTCACTTGCATTAGCATAGTTTTAATGGAGATACTTATTTTACCTCTTTTGAAACCTTTTTTCAGCCAGCCAGTATAAACAAGATGAAGCATTTGTGTTTCTGAGTTAAAGAAAATTGCCTGTAGTATGTCTTAAAAGTTGTAAATAGTCATGAGCCATTACCAATGGTTTAGTCAATACCCACATACAAATTTTCCCTTTTATTATGTACAGCACATCTGTTCAAAGATGCTTACACAAAGTACAGTATTTCACAATAATTTAATTTCATTTTCTAAATACTATCTCTAAAATACCCTTTGATAACATGTAAGCTTTACGTACCTGAACACTTGTGAAACTTAGCTTTCTACCTAGCCTAATTGTATTCCTCTGAAGTAAAGTTTTCCATCAAGTGTTTCCCATCTGTTCTACATGTCTGGAAATAGACATCCTGAAATATGGAGCAGCTTAGTGGGTGCAGGATTTTTACATGCTCTATGTGTCATTCCTGAGTTGCTGACAACCACTTAAGGACTGAGGCCCAGAAAGACCAAAAGCTTGGTCCCAACCAAGTATGCATTGTTTTCTTGGGGCAGAAAAGATACAGTAATTTTGTTCTTTCCTGTGATATGTATTTGAATAGTCACTTCTGTATGACATGGGAGTGGGTTTTCCTCATAATACTAAAACTGATCAACTGTGTAACAAGAATTGTGTTATGATCTGGAACAGACTTTACAAAAGGTGAAGAAAAGAGTGTTACAGTGAGGACTGATTTTAGGTGTTTTAATATTGTCAGAGACTGAAATATTATAGTTTATGATTTAAACATTTTCATGAAGGACTTTTAAAACGGTATTAGAAAAGCTGCAAAGAAGACCAACACACCCTGAATGGGGCCCTGACTGAGGCCTTACACTGCTTGCTGATGAAGATAAGATAAAGTAACAACTCAGGGCAGGGGACATTTCAGAAAACACAAGCCTAACACCTCCAAGGTGGAGACCACAGCCCCAGGGCTATCAGCTACCAGGCTCCCACAGACCCTTGCACCAAAGCGTGGAGGGAGGAGAGGCTTTGGGTATCTTAGAAAAGCCTCTGGTCAGAGGCAGTGACTGCCCATCCTCCTCTGTGCAGAGGAGCCCAGCTGAGGGGTCCCCACCGGGGAGGGGAAGCTTATCCACAGCAGAAGGGGGTGACATGGCCCATCACAGGGGCCCCCCTCAAAGGGCTCCCCAGACCCTGCACCAGAGCACCAGAGATCATGCAACAGACCCTCAGTGTTGCCAGGAACAGTGTGTCAAGCTAGCCCCAGCAAGGGAGACACGTGGGCGTTCCCACCTGGCCCAAAGCGTACATTAATCTGCGGGATTCTGTACTCTTCAGCACGTGGCGCGTGGTGGCGTGTGGCAGCATGGCCATGGCAGCGACGGGGGACTTTCACCAGCAGAGGACCAAATGGAGGGGAGCAACAAGACATTGTTGGGACCCTCGGATGGGTGATATGCTTCCACCTAACCCCTGTCACCTCTCCCTGTCCCCCCAACCCCCACGCACACTTCTTTTTCTATTTCTTTCTTTCTTTCTTTTCTTTTTCCTTCTCTTTGCCTCTTTACTATTAAATAAAATATATCAATTTTTTGGCACCAACATCTAACCTCGTTTTGATTTTAATCTCATTTCTGGGAATATTTTGAACCTTCAAAGTTCTTTCCAGTTTATGCACAGAGACTTAGCTTTGCTTGTCTAGGTTTAAACTGGATCGTAACAAATATATCTACCCTCTCCTTCAAATGGGACCTTTTTTTGTGTTACATCTAGTAATTACTGGATTAATGAAATCCATTATAAGGCAGACAAACTCATCATGAGTAAATTTCTCTGAGGTCTGACCTTTTTGTAAAAAATTGACTATCGATAGCATTGGGACACCTGATCTGACAGAATAGTTTTGGAATGGTGTGACATAGGCTGTAATTTCCTTGTTTACTTGACATAGCAATGAATAAATATGGGGTTTATTCAATTTCTAAAAATATATATTCCTTAAAAAAACCCCAAAAAACCAGCAGGTAATCTAGGTAATATCAAGTAATCCAAATTAAGATTTCCTAGATCTTCACACTAGACAAATCTGTAGTTTTATCATTCAAATATCTCTCACAAGCTTGAAATCATCTGAACAATTTATCTTTAATATGCTTTTATCAAACATAAACAATATTAAATGAACTGCTGATTTTTTTCCTGGATTGGGAAATATGGTGTGGAACTTTACACATAATAATTAAATGATAAATAACATTTTTTCTACAGTGAAGTGATTTAATTCTACCAGCACATCAAAAAATTATTTAACGTGAAATTATTTTCTCTCTAAGATACTCCCTTAGCAATTGTATTTGACTTTGTACACAAAATAATAGGTTGATATCAGGTATAAAAACCTGATTTGTATTGTGCCAATGAATATCTGCAGATTTAGGTATTGAAGATGTGGCTCCAGCCTCTCTAGGTGGGTATGTTTTTTGATAGAGGCTCTGAAAAAAAGGCTGCAGAAAGGCAACTAGAATCTTCCAGTTTTTTCAGATTGTGTGCATTTACAGCAGGCAGGCTCCACAAATGTGTCTCTGGACATACAGGAAGAAAGACAGGTTTAATTAGCAACAGAAATGATGAAGTCCTTTGAAAATTTTTGGTGATTAGCTTGTATGGATAAAGTTGTCATTCTTCTCTTGCCTATGGGACACTGGTCTACAGTGCAGCTTTGCAGAAACTGAAAAGGCAGCAAAGAGAGAACACTTCTTTTTGCCAACCCACTGTTAATAGAAATAAAAACCCTAGTCAAAGTAAGATTATGAAAAAAGTTATTAAAAATAAATGTAGAAAAAAAAAAAGAAAGAAATATGTGGTTCTTTGTTATTTCTAGGGATGAGAACATGGTAACTTATGTCCCAAAGAAGACAGAAGCATCAGAGTAGTGAGACTAGTTTATATTTTTTTGATGGCAAAGGACTGACCAAAAAAGAGATATGGAGCAGGCAGTATCATCAGAAGATCTCAGTGCTTATTTGCATGGAGAAATGGGATGTTGACTGTAGTGACACTTTAATTATTTATGACAGCAGGGAAAACTAAAAAGAGGGATATCAGAATGCTATGAAAGAGGGAGCTGGAATGTTGATGGTACTGTATTGTCTTTGGTATGTACCATAGGGCGGAATTCAGAACACTGCTTCTAAATATCAGAGTAGTTCTGATATGGCAATTGGTACAGTATTATTTTCTATTGTATTGCCCTGCAGTTATTCAGAAGGATTGAACAAGTCTACCTAGACATCCCCTCAGGGGCTACAAATATAATTCTCAGCTGCTGGACAAGATGAAGTCAAAAACAACAGCCCTTCTGTTCTGCTTCATTTCAAGAAGCTCAATTGTTGAATGTTGCTCTTTGAATGATTTTTTTTTCTCTCATTGTGGCAAGGAAAAAATCAAACAAAATAATTAAAA
The DNA here is from genome assembly GCA_013399195.1 of Dicrurus megarhynchus. Classification (NCBI taxonomy): domain Eukaryota; kingdom Metazoa; phylum Chordata; class Aves; order Passeriformes; family Dicruridae; genus Dicrurus; species Dicrurus megarhynchus. The sequence goes on along the minus strand of VXAD01047014.1, from coordinate 112,925 downwards.
TTTGATCCAGCCCTTATCTATTTTCCCTTAACTGAGCATAGCTGCCTTTTAACAAATAAATAATCCTTCCTACCCTTGTAGCTGTTGTGAGTTGTTTTAAATTAATCATTTTACTTGATTGACAAACTAACACCCTTACATCTTCTTTTTTTAGGACATAACGGTGTCCTTCACTTACGAAACATAATTATGTGATCATGTTGGAAATTCCAGGAAAAATGTTAGCCCAAGAGTTAAGCCTGACTGTTAAACAAAACCCAGACTTTCAATATTATAACCTCTGAGCAAAAATTAGCATGCCAGTTCCCTAGGCAATCAAAGCACACACAAAGCACAAAGGATCAGGATTTCATCCTAACAGATGTGTTATTGAGAAAATGGCCACTTTTGACTTTGTGATTATTTGCTCAGATGTTTAATCTTCACATGACAACAGAACTTGAAGAAACTAGCTGCAATGCTGTTTACATGTGCCTGAAGCCAAGAGCATGATGTGCACTCATTGAGCTGAGTGAAACAGTGGCCAGCTGAACACAGTGCCCTGACAATGGGGCAGCAACCAGAGGTCAGGTTCAGCACTTGGATCTCCTCATGCCAAACGAGCCAGACATAATCACAGAGCCTGAGGGCATGTTTGCTCTTCCCTGTGCAGCATGGCACAGGAGCTTTGCACTCACCAGCTCTGGCCCTGAGCCACGCTCTTCCAGATCTATTGCTTTTGGTCCAGGCATTGGATTAACCACAACTATATCAGTGAGGCTGTGTGGGACAAAGAGCTCCCTGCAAAACCTGGGCTTCAGAGCAGAGCCTCTTCCTTTGAGGTGTGACACTTCTGGAGCCAAATCTGCCTTCAGCTCCCCTTTGGAAACCAGATGTTGGAAGGAATATTTTTCAAGCATATCACATTTCCAAGATGACTACCCTGCTTAATGATACTGTGATAGCATTTATTAAGTGCCCCACCCTGAGAATCTGTAAATGATGAAAGGACAGGGTTTGGCACTGGTGTGCATCTGCCAGGTTGGTGAGCTTAAGTCAATGCCAGTAGAAGGAGCAGGACTACTTGTATGAAATGTGCCTCTCCATTAAAATTGGCTGTGTCACTACACTTTTTTTCCTAATAGCTGGCAAATTTCTTTTTTTTATAAACCATCTAGACTTACCAGCTCAGGTCAGTTCAAGGCTGAGAATTAATTTTTATTTTCCCTTCATATAGCCATGCCCTTAGAGACAGGTCCTTCCTTCTCATTTGCCTTCCACTCTGATATGGTCTCAGGTTAGGAGGGTTGGAACAGTTCTTTTATTTAAAAATTCTTCAAATTATTCACACACTGGGACACTTGTGACATAAACACCACGATGGACTTGTCAGCAGAAGCAGGTTGGTGTAGCCCCACCTCTCAATATAGACACAATGTGCAGTGGCTTTAGCAAAGAAATCAGTGACAATGTTAACACGAAAATGCAGTCTTGCCATTTGCACAACGATGGTTAATCTGTAAATTTTTAATTATGTGAGCTGGCCTCCAGGAACTGTACATTTAAAAAATACTGTGGAATAAAACATGCATCTCAGACAGCTATGCATTACCTCCACAAATTCTAAAAGAGTGCCTTCAGATTAGGAGACAAGCAGCACAAATCACAGCAATGAGATATGCTTGCAAACATGTAAAGCAATGTAGGTAATAAATACATGGAGCATTTATACATAATTTACTGTTAGGTGATTAAATATCAGTGCAAATATTTTTCAAAGTAGCTCCTAAATATTTTAACCTTTATTTATGTTTGATACATGCCAATGTAGCTATCTCTGTGTAAAATGTTGGGCTTAATTCTTTATCACACTTTGGTCTACTCACATTTATTTTGTTACTTTTATTTCTGATTTACTCCAAAATTACTGAGAGGGGTGGTTTAGGTCCTTCATATCTAGGAACAGTAGTACATCTCAAAGGCACTTGAGAAAATAATAGGATGAATGGCTTCCAGAAACAGATATAGTAACTTGAAGGAAATAGTGATTATCTGTACTATCATTGTTTGGTACATTTTCATCTCTTTCATGAAATTCATAGAAAATTTCTTAGTAACAGATTTTCATGTGTAGTCTGCATATTAAATTTGGACTCAGAACGGTTGCAGTCAAATAGCTTGAGTTTCAATTCATTCACATTTCCAAATTCCAGCAAAGATATTCCTGCAAATTGTCCAGATGCCTCAGAGACAGGGGTTACCATTCCTGGTGGTTACGGTGCATGAATGAAAGTGATAGAAAGGGCAAGAGTGTATGGACAGAAAAATCAATGTATAACTCTGGCAAGGACAAACACTGTCAACTTTAAGAAAGACATCTATGTGGAGAAATATCTGGCAAAAAACATCTTAAATTTATACAGAAAATTATGTTTGGATCTTAGACCATTACAAATCCAACTGCTGATTGCAAGACATTACATCACGGAAACTCACCATTGATGAGAGAATAGGCATCCTTGTGCATGAGGGCTTATGCCAACAAACTGGGAGTCCAGCCAAGATGACAGATCAGAAAAATGAGGTACCAGCTTTGCAGCACCCATAAGGCACCACGGCAGAATACCAGAGTTTCAAAATATTCCAAGTTTGATCTGCATAAGTGATTTCATGTGATGCCATTTTTTTTTCCCAGTTAGTGGAAATTATGTATTTAAAAGAACAATCTATTCACTGACAGGTAATTCCTTTTTATGAAAATTCAAGCTGGAATACTTTGAGCAAGTCCTAGGTATATTTTTTATCCAACAGTACTCCTATAAAATTATTTTTAATCCATTAATCTGCAAATATAATTTCAAATTCATGAAAAAAAAATGTAATAGAATCCATCACATTTTAAGAAGAAAGGAAAATTTCTTTTGCCATCCAAAGGTGAAACTTAGATAACTTATCATGAAAATTTGTTTATAAAATCATCAAAGGGAAAATTCTCTGTCTGCTGCATTTTTTTCTCAACCTCACCAACAGAGAGAACAGATTTAGGGTTTTCTTTAGTGGTGGCAAATATAGCAATTACTATGTGAACAAATATAGTACTAGCATGTTTAATTGTTATTCTGTTTTGGTAATCATTTATCTTTCCCCAAATTTAAAGCTTTGCAGAGTTAATGAATGGCTTTCATCTAAATTCTGCAATTTCCCATTCTATATATTGTTCATTAATTTCAGTGAACACTGGATGAAGGAATATTACTATCTGCTATCTATCTATGGATATCTATCTATATATCTATAGATAGATATCTATCTATATTGCATCTCAAAAAAACCCCAAAAAGTCCTACTCTGAGAAAAGTTGTTCTGCTTGGAAACTAAATATTGCAATATTAGTGGTTTTTATTTGGGTGAAATACTCAATAGTATGAAATAATGTGTCTGGAAAAAGTCTTGAGAGCATTCATTATTTTCAAAATTAAAAAATTAATGCACTTCTTAGGTCACACATTGTAATAAGGAAAAGTTTATTTTAAATTTTTAGGGGTGATGTAATAAGAGAATGTTCCTAAATTATTTGCTGGGTATTTAATTCTAGTAAAAAGACATTGAGAATTACTTTTACTTTTAAGTGTTTTCCTATATATATTTTTTAAAATTTTTTTTTATACACACACACACACACAGGTTTTCATATATATACATAGGAAAGCAAGCAAAATATTTATATGCTTGTAAATAATGTAAATAATACAAAACCACACGTGTGCTTGCAGGTTTTTGCATATATTTTCAGGGTGAGACTTACTGATTCTGCAGAGACCGTTGTCTCTCTAAAAACCACCTTCTACTCTCCACCACGAGGGAGTGCAGTGACTTGTCTGCCAGACTTGGGTAGCCTCTGTCTCTGACCTGTATCATTCCTGTGCACAAAGAAAAGGCAGGAAAACGCAATTTTCTGCACTTGGCTACTCTTGCAAGCAATTAATATTATGTACTGTTTACATACTAATGCACAGAAACAAGTATGTAGCAGAAATGATGATGCTTACTTATAATCAAAGGCTAAAGGCAGTATGAACCTAAACCAAAAAGCCTGTGAACCACTGCTGTGTTTTCACTACATTCATAAAAAAGCCAGGGGAAAAAAAATTAATGCCCTTTTTTTTTTTTTTTTTCCATCTAGTTGCTCTACTGATTTGTTTTAAGGCAAATATTAGAATTATAGTTTTAAAGAAGATACATCCTTTATTATTTAATTTGTTTTTTTAGTTATGCTCCACTCCAGATGTGTATTGGTTCATAGCCTCCTCCCCCCCAACACCCTGGAAGTTTGGAGAAGAGCAAGGAAACCTCTCCATTTCAATCTAAACAATACTTAAATAGTAAGTCAGAGATCTGTTGCCCATAAAATTTAGAAGGGTTTTTTCCTGCATTTTTTCACCTTCTCCATGTTAATGCATTTAAATACATCTTTAATACAGTAGAAGTGATCTGGTCATGACCTGCTACTGTTCGTGTTGCACAACAGCTTTCCTTAGTTGCTATTTAGTCTTGTAAACCTTCACCATTCAGGTTGAAAATTCTATTTGTTCTCTGCCTGGGGCTGAACTTCACTGGCAGGTTTGGGCAAAAGCATTTGTGCCATTTGTCAATGAGAGGAGGGTGAATGAACAAACAACCCTTTTATTGCAAAATTATTGCTTCTGACCAGTTCAATTTTTTTGGTGGTGGTGGTGGTGGTGGTGGTGTTTTTTTTGTCTTTTATCTGAAATGCAACATTTTAGAAGCAATTTTCTTTTGCCAGTTGCCAATGTGTAGACACTGAATTGTATTCCTGAGGATTACTGCGGTTTTCTGTACTTCACACTCCTTTTATAGTGCAAATTCATATACATTTAGCTGTGAGGAAAAGAACTGGGAGGGGAAGATCTTGTCAGAAAAGCAATGAAGCAAAACTTAGGATACTTGGATTTAGTTTCTGACACAGCTGTGCATGCCTTGAACGGTCAAGCTCCTTAGGGACAGATCTTTCAAAAGCACCTGAAGACTTTCCAAATGCAACCACTTGCTTTTTTGGAAAACAAAAGTCACGGTTTTCTTATCACATCAGACTTTCAAGGTATATTGGGTATGTCCCAAGGAAGAGGAGCATGAAATAGATTTTCACAAATTCCACTGAAATTATTTTGTAAAAACAGAGATTATAATGCTGCCTTTCTTTCCTCTATCTTGCTACTTTGTGAAAGAAGCTATGCTTTATTGTGTTTGCTTAGTACAGTGAAGCTGGGAGCTGAATAGCAATCTGCTGAATAGTGATGGTGATACTATGGACAAATTTATACTTCCTATGCCGTCCATTTCACAGTCTGAAGGAACAGGGTCACAAATGGTAAATTGTTCAAGGGCAGCAAATGTCACAGGGGGAATAGATGTCTGAGTATTTCCACAGACCACTGAAACTCAGCCAATTAAATAACTATAAGGGACTGCATTAATTATGGACTTGATTTAAATAATGAGCTTAAAGTTCCAATTAGGAAAACATTTGAAAACATGCTTAAGTCCCATCACGGGCCATAACTGCATTTCAGCTTTTCACTAGAAATTCATCTGGCATTTAAAATTAAACATGGATTAAAGGATAATTTTTCTATAAAACTCTTTATCTCCCAAAGTCAATCTTTCAGTAACTTGTGGGTATCTGAAAGCAGTTTAGTGTCTGTGAAAAGCTGTACAGTTGTAAGTTCAGTAGTCATAGCCAGATCCATTTCTGCACGTGAAAAAATATTTTAATATTCACATTGCTGAGAAAATACAGTTATAGATGCAAACTAAAATCCAGATGAGATTGTTCTAAGTTATTTACCTACTGTATACTGCAGAGTATAGAAAATTACATTTCTAGTGATAAAAGATAACATAGATTATTAATTATTGATTTAATTTTTTTCTTCATACCAGGAATTTAAAATTAATTCTTATTAGTCCTGATTTTGCCTAGTAATTAATGGCAATTATACTGTAGGTCCACAGGTATTAGATCTTGCTGTTCTATATGCTTGTCTTCTGAAATCGGTTTGTGCTATTGCATATGTATTATTAAAATCCTTATTCAGGGATTTCCAGACATTTTAAAGGATATGGTGGGGCAAGAGTTTCTAAGTGTTAACTGAGTGTCATCTGGCTTTGAATTATTTCAATGATTGAAATACCTCTGGTACCTTTGGCTCAATTGTCAGTGAATTTGGACAATAGTTTGGGGGGGGAGGGGGTGGGAATGGGGAATATAATGCTAAGAGATATTTATGAAATTCAAAACAAGTTATCAAGATTTCCTACATTTATCTCACATATTGTACTCCAAACAGTTAATAATATTAAGATGATTAAAATAACTATTCAGATATATGTATGCAAGCAACATAATTTTCTCATCCAATTAATGCAACCAGGAGTGATGTTTCTCATGATGTTATTTTCTATTTTGCTTAAGGTGGCTTAAGGTAAGTAGCCTCAGTGTTTTATGTTTAAGAAAACACTGAGTTAATATGTAGAATTCTCTTATTTAAAATGTGTTCCATGCTGCTTTTCCTTCTAGATCAAGCAACTGGATTCCGGGGAAGGACACCCTCGGCAGAAAATGTTACTGACACAGTATTATGTGCTTTGGGTACTGGAAAAAGGCACCCCAGGAAGCACTGCCAGTCCTGCATTTCTCCACACATCCAATGGGTATGTAAAGGGACTCAAACGCATCTTTTATCCTGCAGGAGATGGATCTGGGGAGAGGGAACTGGGGTCCTGCTCCTGGTCACTGTGAAGCTTGAGTCCTTGGTAGGGATGTGTGAAGACTGTCACATCACAGGGTACCAGCCCATTTGAAATGGCTTTTTGTAACAACTTTTGCAGACATATCTTACACTGGTATCTAGAATGACTTCTTTGGTCTTGTAAAAAATCACATCTGGCTCAGGGGGATCACTGTGACCTGTTCAAGCACAGGTTAGAAAAATCTGATTTTTGGCAGTTGTGTGATGGGGAGCAGGAGCCCTCCAAGCGGATTTAGTTGATAGGACTTGGATGGCTATGTTTGTCCCAAGTCAGTTCACCGGGAAAATTATAATCCTTGTGAAGTGACTTCATTGAAACCATCACCTGTATTTCCCACCCTCGATGAATTCCCTATTTGTCTCTCTCAGTATTTCCTCTCCTCGAAAAAGCTGCTTACTTACAGATAAATTTTCAAGCTCTCTTCATTCTTCCAAATGACTCATGTCTCTCCCAGTCTCTCCTCCTGAACAGAATAATAGGATCCTTCTTGCTGTAATTTATCTCTGTGAATTATAATAGTCAAGCAAATAAGATTCAAATAAATGTTTTAAATATGGGGGTTTTGGTCTATTACATTTGCATACGATGAAATTATACGACCTTCATGATAGTCCCAAATGAAGTGTACAAAGTGGAATTGGTATAAAAGAGGAACTTTTCAAAGATGATTTCCATCACTGGATATGACCAGACCTATTATTTTCTCCTGCAAATGGCTCCCAAGTTGGCCAAAATTACAAATGGATTCTTTAAGGAACATAATTGGAGAGTGCTTTCAAATTCGGTTGTTTCTGAGGAAGTTTTGCACCTTTAATTCATTCTTTATAATAATGGGGTAGTTCCTCACTGTGTCATTATAAATTATGATAGAGATCCAGCTGAGTCCTTGGAATTGAGTGTAAATTTAGTATTAATGTTTCTTGGGAATGTAGAACTTAATGAATAGGAAATTTATAAACGATTGTATTCTACTGAAGCAATCTGCTTGTAAGCTCTTTGTTCTGAATCCCATCCCTTGTGCACAGCCTCAAAAAATCCTTTGGGAGTGATGAGTAATGCACCAGAGTGAACAGAAGATGGATTTGGAGAGAAGTCAAGATGTTTCTGATCACTTTGGAAAGAGACAATGTCATTATACTAAGTGAACACCAAAGTGAGCTATGGGGTGGAAATTGCAAGATAAAGTTGATTATCGACATGCTGTAGACCCTTTAGGAAGACAGTGCTAGTTTTACAGAACGTTGTATTTAAAATAAATATATTAATAGGAGACGTTAAAAATCACTGTGGCTTTAGGTAATGTTTTTAATGTTCAGATCTATTTGACACATCTGTCTGGAGCCATGGGAAAATTGCAAATTAAAAAGATCCACAAGATAAGCACACACCAGTGTCTGAGGGAGGCTAGTCATTTGGGTAGGCCCTTTTTTTTTGCATACTCTGACCCAAATAGCTTATTTTTCCCCTTTGATTTAGAACACAGAAGTTATTTGCTATTTGCAGATCAGGTTATTTAGGTCAAAGCACTGGAGTAGGCCTAAAGTATCTGAACAGTTGGGGATTTTCTTTTTTCTGATTTTTTTTTTTTTT